>JAEKDQ010000718.1:0-39275 GCA_026937815.1 Etheostoma perlongum | reverse complement strand
GCGGATACCTGTTTCACCTAGTACCAGCCATTGGACAGAAATACATGATCACGTTCGATGAGGCAGGCTTCGGCATTGGAACAGACATGCGCTTTCCTCATATCAAAGGGATCCTAACATACCTTATGGATGTTGCCCATGTTACATTCAATACCAACCTAGTGACTAAAAGCGTCTGCGGTCCCTCATCCCCCGTAGTATTAGCGGTCTATCTTCTCGTTCACTCGCCTTCGGTCTCAGCGGTCTCGGACAGGGGTAACATACACGGTGTATTGGTCCGCCGGTTGCAACGCTGTCAGCGTACCAGACCGCAAGGTACAACAAAAGGAGTGTGGCGCATCCTAGAAGAGGCTAGCCGAGCACATCACTAAGCGTTTGTGCTCATCCCGAGTGGATATCATCATGGCCCATACAAAGACTGTTACTGCCGGGGACCTCGAGTATATATGTCTACACAGAAGAGGATTCAACTCAGGATGGCAAGCGTGCCCAATTGAGGAGATACAAGACACGAGTGGACCCATCTCATCGTGGAATGTATGTGATAAAATCGAGATGGCTAGCTCTCGTCCTAAAACAGACTATTGGGCGCAATATAAAAAGACTGTGCCAATTGCTGCGGTGCGGGCAAATACTGCACATGTGTGCGAATGCCAATTTTGTAAGCCACCGGCGGACCGAGATTGAGTATAGACAGATGTGGCACACATGGTTCTGAAGAGATGCACAGGCAAGACAACCGAACCGTGTGAAGTATGTACATGAGACACTATCTAAACGTAAGCTGAGGTATCAGCATGATGTGTGTCTAGGATACAGTAAGCTGAGTATCAGCATGATGTGTGTCTAGGATATTATCCTTGTGTTTCATGTGGGTTGTATAATCACTGTGACGCAGCTATCATATATAACCCACGTTTGTACAACCAACCGATAATAAAAAGAATATATCACCAAAAGTAACATGCACATGCTGTGTTTATTTCAATGACCCCATTCACTAGCCACATACATACAGGAGTATATTACACCAGGGCCCCTGCTCAGAGCTTACTCAGTATTAATCTTTGTTCTACATACATATGATACGCAAAGGAACATGCACATGCTGTGTTTATTTCAATGACCCCACATACATACAGGAGTATATTACACCAGGGCCCCTTGCTCAGAGCTTACTCAGTATTAATCTTTGTTCTACATACATATGATACGCAAAGGAACATGCACATGCTGTGTTTATTTCAATGACCCCATTCACTAGCCACATACATACAGGAGTATATTACACAAGGGCCTCTTGCTCAGAGCTTACTCAGTATTAATCTTTGTTCTACATACATATGATACGCAAAGGAGGGAGCTGTGACAGAAACCCATATAAGCTATAACCAGAGGACAGTTGCAGTCAGTGTATTGTAAGCCATTAGTTCGCTTCCAAGCGGTGTACGCGATTATGCGGTACAAGCATGGCCACTAGCATGCTATCCCCATGCATTATCGGAGGTAAGGACGCTGTAACACGGTACATGCTGGATAAGTTTCAGTACACGATCCCTGATGACTACATTACTCTCACCCCGATATAATAGTGTATACTTGGGCAAGCATCCGTGGCGGCCTCTGCCAGCGGGGACGACAGGGAGAGACACACAACTATGTGGCCACAATAACCCAGCAGGCACACAAGATGCGTGACTATGTGCATGTGCTGTTTTACTCCCGTGGCTCATGACCAATGAGAATGAGATGCTCGGGCAGGTTCGACGGGAGAATCTGATTCCCTTGTGTCTGGAAGACCTAGGGGACCTGTATCCACCAGAGGAGTACGATTGGGTGGTGGAGGACTATAACATCGTCTATTATATGGACTATCTGAGGCAACTTCGCCATGTACAAGGCTCCCGGTTCAGAGAGGTTGTGAGAGCCAAATGCAATGCAGAGCGCGTCTGTTCTTACCGGTAGCAACGCTAATGTATGTGGACATGGACATTCAGTTCCACAGCCCACCGAGGGAGTGGATCACCCCTCAGGGCATGATAACATTTATGGACGTACAAGACTGGCACATTGTGCGTATGGTCAGGAGAGCGGTAGGAACGTGGACTCGTTGGACAAGAGGTTGTTAGAGCAGGCAGGCATCCAGGGGGACAATTGTATGGTCATGGTGGGGTACGAATACGCTGCGAGGTTCAAGTATTATGTACCCGATCCCGAGTTGAAATACAACCTTCTCAGGAGAGGATACAATACCATCCAAAATGCTATCATGTGTTTCTACCAACAGGCCTGTTGTATCTCACATGGGAAACACCGCAGTTGGGCCGCATGGAACAAATAAAGATATATAAAACTGCAACTGTCTCTGTGTGGTTATTGGTAGTCCTTCCCCTTCCCTTCCTCGGGGGATGTCCCATTTAGGTATTGGATTTTAAAAACGCCCCCTATAGGACAGGACAGTATCATGTCCAGCAGATGCCGCCAGATCGTCCGTTAACCCTCGCGCTGTCCTGTCTGTTGTATAGCATTATATGTCAGTGCCGTTACGGCGCACGGACGCGCCAAGCGCGTGGCAATACGGGAGTGCGCAGCTCCTGCATATGTATTTCTGACAGCCCTGGCACGTGGTGTAGGTTTTACTGTCCTTCTTAGATGGGCAAATCTGGCACCTCTTTCTTTTACTCACTTCCCGCGTCGGTGGTACCCCCCTCGCGCGAACAGTCTCGTGTGGCGGAGGGTCAGGTGGCCCGCACGCAGTTCTAATGGTCCTCACTAGCGCGGCGGAGGCCTCGGATCGCGGCAGGGCCTGTCTTTTCTCTATGAGCGGGGTGACGAGCGCTTTGCCCAGCTGTTCAAGGAACACCCTGCGCTTGTTCCGATTACCCGCGAGCCAGTCTGGGTTCATCTCTCGCCATATCACGTAAGCGTTGTGCACGCGACACATCGAGTATGTTGTGGAATACGGCCATGGGCCAGCGGGAGGTCATTCTCCTGCAGCTGTAGGTGGAGATGACCTTGTCCAGGTTATCCACACCTCCCTTGGTGGCGTTGTACCTGAGTATCAGGTTGGGCTTCCGATCGGGCGTTCACTGAGCCCGGTTGAGGAAGACGAGGGCGCTGACGCGCCAGACCGGGGAATGTTCGCACCACGGTAGCGTGGTCATGACAAGCACGTTCCTGTTCTTCTTCGGCATGTAAGAGACAAGGGTGGTGGTGGTGGTGGTGGTGGTGGTGGTGGTGGTGCTCGCACCCGGTGAAGGCGAACCGGGAAGACAACGCGGGTCTGCCCTTGGTCGCAAGCAGCTCGGGCGGAAGTTCGGGTTTGTTTTTGCGAACAGTCCCGAGCATGGTCAGACCTGTCTGCGTGAGCCGCTGTCCGAGCTCGTACGAGGTGAAGAAGTTATCACAGGTGACGTTACGCGGTCCGGATAGGCCCTCTGTGAGGTCCAGTACTACGCGCCTTGGTTCTTCTCACATCGCTGAGCAGCCGAGGCGCCCGTTGTTGTTGTTGTTGTTGTTGTTGTTGTTGTTGTTGTTGTTGTTGTTATTGTTGGAGGCGTGTCCTTGCCCACGTAGACTTGCATCTTCCATGCGTAGCTGGATTTAGCATCGCAGGCGACCCAGGTCTTGATTCCGTTTTGGCCGGTTTGCTGGGCATGTATTGTCTAAAGGGACAGCGACCTGAGAGAGATGGAGACATGGCAGATGTGTTATATAGGTTTCTGTCCCTGAGAAACATTGGCTGACGAGTGAGTGGAGTGAACGAATAAATGAAGGAGTGAATGAATGAATGAACGAATGAATGAATGAATGAATGAAGAGGCAATAAAGAGACACATAATAAACACATTATATTGGTGGACTTGTACTACTTTGCTTGTCTCGCTTTCGCTTCAATCTCGTCTTTGTACATTTCATTTTTTTTTTCATTTACCTCTGAAAGGAACCAGCTGTTCGTCCACCGTGACATCCGGGCCCGGGTTGTACATGTACGGCAGCCTCGCGGACCATCTGTCCCACAGCTGTCTAACCGCGGCTAGCTTGTCAGAAGAGCGTCTCTGGGCTCTCGCTCACGGTCGTCGCCGAAACGCAGCAGCTTTGAGTAGGCGAATACTTTGAGCGGCATGGTCGCCCGGAATATCGCACGGCCGCTTTCCGCGTGCCAGAGACTGGCAGCGGCCTCCCCACGGGACCTGTACACGCCAGCCAAGATGAGCAGTCCAACATATGCGGCGCAGCTCGACCGACAAGGCTCATGCCCGCCCGCCACCACGCGTTCCGCTGTCCGAAACCGGTGCGCTGTGCCTCGAGATTGGTCATCTCGAGTATGATCTTTCGAGTGCGGGCGTAAGAAACAACCCGAAAGCCGAGTTCATATCACGCACCAGTGACACCGCGTACGGGGTGGGCCCGGGGTATATGGGCTCAGGTACATGTCTCCGTTGCGGTTGCGGTTGACAAACGCGACGTGTGCACCACACGAGAGTTTGGTTTTTCGACATTAGATCACGGGGTGGCTGCCATACATCTTGTTGTTGTTGTTGTTGTTGTTGTTGTTGTTGTTGTTGTTGTTGTTGTTGTTGTTGTTTTCGTCGTCGTTGTTGCCGTCGTTGGTGTGTCGTTGTTGGCGTTTCTTCTTCTTCTTCTTCTTCTTCTTCTTCTTCTTCTTCTTCTTCTTCTTCTTCTTCTTCTTCTTCTTCTTCTTCTTCTTCTTCTTCTTGTTCTTCTTCTTGTTCTTCTTCTTCTTCTTCTTCTTCTTCTTCTTCTTCTTCTTCTTCTTCTTCTTCTTCTTCTTCTTCTTCTTCTTCTATGTCGTGTCCTCCGGTGCCTTCAGGTCCATATTCGTAGACGTTGCTTCCATCTGACGGATAGTCCTCCTGGTTGGCACGCTCGGTGTTGATAACGTACCACCATGGCTTATACCTGCTGAGGACATTATAGTTGTGTACCGCGTGATGCCCGTGCCCTCCTTGTGATCCGGATATCGTTTAGTAGGCCTAGTACCAGATGTCCTGCGAGGTCACTGTCGGTCGGCCTGCGCGCTTCGGAAAGCGAATCTTGGGTCTGGGTTTCTTTGGAAAGCGAATCTTAGGTCTGAGTTTCATCGAAAGCGAATCTTGGGTCTGGGTTTCTTTGAAAGCGAATCCTAAGATTCGAAAGCGAATCCTAGGTCCGAAGTTTCATTGGAAAGCGAATCTTAGGTCTGAGTTTCATTGAAAGCAAATCCTAGGTCCGAAGTTTCATCGGAAAGCGAATCTTAGGTCTGAGTTTCATCGGAAAGCGAATCTTGGGTCTGGGTTTCTTTGGAAAGCGAACCCTAGGTCTGGGTTTCATCGAAAAGCGAATCTTAGGTCTGGGTTTCATTGAAAGCCGAATCTTAGGTCTGGGTTTCTTTGGAAAGCGAATCCTAGGTCTGGGTTTCATTGGAAAGCGAATCTTAGGTCTGGGTTTCTTTGGAAAGCCAATCCTAATATTCGAAAGCGAATGAAAGCTGAGTGACCCACCGGTGGTAGGGGCAGCAGCCGATAGGGTCACATTGACCCACCGGTGGTAGGGCAGCAGCAGATAGGGTCACATTGACCCACCTGCGGTAGGGCAGCAGCCGATAGGGTCACGTTGACCCACCGGTGTAGGGCAGCAGCCGATAGGGTCACATTGACCCACCGTAACTCTGTACAATCTCGTGTGAATAAAGTAATGCGTGTCCCACAGTGTCAAACGGACCTTTATTGTTCATCACGATCATTATGGGGTCACATTGACCCACCTGCGTGGGGCAGCAGCAGATAGGGTCACGTTGACCCACCGGGTAGGGGGCAGCAGCCGATAGGGTCACGTTGACCCACCGGTGGTAGGGCAGCAGCCGATAGGGTCACATTGACCCACCGTAACTCTGTACAATCTCGTGTGAATAAAGTAATGCGTGTCCCACAGTGTCAAACGGACCTGTATTGTTCATCATGATCATTATGGGGTCACATTGACCCACCTGCGGTAGGGCAGCAGCCGATAGGGTCACATTGACCCCCGGTGGTAGGGCAGCAGCCGATAGGGTCACGTTGACCCACCGGTGGTAGGGCAGCAGCCGATAGGGTCACATTGACCCACCGTAACTCTGTACAATCTCGTGTGAATAAAGTAATGCGTGTCCCACAGTGTCAAACGGACCTGTATTGTTCATCATGATCATTATGGGGTCACATTGACCCACCTGCGGTAGGGCAGCAGCCGATAGGGTCACGCGTGACCCACCGTAACTCTGTACAATCTCGTGTGAATAAAGTAATGCGTGTCCCACAGTGTCAAACGGACCTTTATTGTTCATCGTGATCATTATGGGGTCACATTGACCCACCGTAACTCTGTACAATCTCGTGTGAATAAAGTAATGCGTGTCCCACAGTGTCAAACGGACCTTTATTGTTCATCGTGATCATTATGGGGTCACATTGACCCACCGTAACTCTGTACAATCTCGTGTGAATAAAGTAATGCGTGTCCCACAGTGTCAAACGGACCTTTATTGTTCATCGTGATCATTATGGGGTCACATTGACCCACCGTAACTCTGTACAATCTCGTGAATAAAGTAATACGTCTCCCACAGTGTCAAACGGACCTTTATTGTTCATCGTGATCATTACTGAATACATTCACGGGGTCAGAGACCTGTGGCGTACACCATCGGGCAAGCGAGACACACAGCAAATACAATCATCACCGGTCAGGACCCCGTGAGCAACCCATACCCAATAGTACATGCACACACTAAATCAGACAGAGTCATCAAATCCAAAGGGTCACATCGACCCCACCGGTGGTAGGGCAGCCGCACCACCACACAACAACAACAACAACATGCACGCAGGCCGAAGCTTTCGTGTCATTGTATGTGATTGTCCTCCGGTAGGGCAGCAGCAGCAGCAGCAGCAGCAGCAGCAGCAGCAGCAGCAGCAGCAGCAGCCGATTGGGTCACATTGACCCCACCGTAACTCTGTACAATCTCGTGTCACATTGACCCACCAGTAGGGCAGCAGCCGATAGGGTCACATTGACCCACCGTGTAGGGCAGCCGCACAGAGACACAACAACAACAACAACAACAACAACAACAACAACAACAACAACAACATGCACGCAGGCCGAAGCTTTGATCATTGTATGAGATTGTCCTCCGTAGGGGCAGCAGCAGCAGCAGCAGCAGCAGCAGATAGGGTCACATTGACCCACCGGGGGGGCAGCAGCAGCCGATAGGGTCACATTGACCCACCGTAACTCTGTACAATCTCGTGTCACATTGACCCACCGGTGGTAGGGCAGCAGCCGATAGGGTCACATTGACCCACCGTAACTCTGTACAATCTCGTGTCACATTGACCCACCAGTAGGGCAGCAGCCGATAGGGGTCACATTGACCCACCGGTGGTAGGGCAGCAGCAGCCGATAGGGTCACATTGACCCACCGTAACTCTGTACAATCTTGTGTCACATTGACCCACCGGTGGTAGGGCAGCAGCAGCCGATAGGGTCACATTGACCCACCGGTAGGGCAGCCGTGCTATTGTATGTGATTGTCCTCCGGTAGGGCAGCAGCAGATAGGGGTCACATTGACCCACCGGTAGGGGAGGCCGATATGCATTGTATGTGATTGTCCTCCGGTAGGGCAGCAGCAGATAGGGTCACATTGACCCACCGGTGGTAGGGCAGCAGCAGCCGATAGGGTCACATTGACCCACCGTAACTCTGTACAATCTCGTGTCACATTGACCCACCGTAACTCTGTACAATCTCGTGGTCACATTGACCCACCGGTAGGGCAGCAGCAGATAGGGGTCACATTGACCCACCGGTAGGGCAGCCGCACAGAGACACAACAACATGCACGCAGGCCGAGCTTTCGTCCTCGTTGTATGTCATTGTCCTCCTGTCCTCCTGTCCTCTTGTCTCTCCCCTTGTCCTCCATTGTGCCATATAATCCCTTGTTATGCAATAGTCTGGGCTACGCGGAACCTCAGTCCGGACTGGCACATTGCCCACTGGTGAAGTCGGGCCCGCCGGGTCTGTGTGACCCGCGAGGGCTGCTTAACCGAGGGTTAAGTCAATGACAGATCGGAGCTGCATTTCAATCGTGATGAAAAAATTGCTAAAATGCTGTTTTACGTGGCTCGTTGGTCTATTATGATTCTTTTGGGTGCGAGAGGTCCCGGGTTCAAATCCCGGACGAGCCCAAAGGACAAAACGTGTTTAATACCACAATTGAACATTTAAAGTCCAGTGTAAAATCGACTCCATCCAAATAAATGACAGCAGGCGTATGTGTTTATGCACAATATTGGGCAATAATGCTGATATTCAGTTTCAAAATAAATCCAAAAACTGAAGACTTTGTTCCCAGCATTCAACTTGTGATTGGTCCTTGATGCTGGCCTTGGAAGGACCTGGGGTCCCCTAACAAGATTAGTAGGAAGTGTAGTAGAGCATTTTGGCAACTTTGCATAGCCTGCTTCAACTGCAGTAAACAGAAGAACTGGGAAAAATATGAGGAACAAATGAGCAGGACATGACCCGTTGCCATTCTGTTGTTTTTTTCCTAAACCCAACCTTCCCATTGTTGTCCCATGTCCCGTTATTGCTTTCCTAAACCCAACCATCCCGTTGTTGTCCTGCGTGTCATGGAAAGGTATGGCCACCCACAAGCCTTTCCCCCTTACCTTAAAAAGGGGTCCTGTTCATTTCACGGAATTCCGTGAAATGATCACAAATCTAAACCCAACCATTTTTGACGGACAAATTCAAGTTTGAATCTTAGTAAGAGGTTTTGCGTCAAAAAGTATTCTGTTGTCCAATGTAATTAGAAAGCTGAATCTGGCAGGGGAGTCATAGAAAAACTCCATGTAAACTACTTAACCATTGCCTTTTAAGTCAATGACAGATCTTTGCATAGCCTGCTTCAACTGCAGTAAACAGAAGAACTGGGAAAAATATGAGGAACAAATGAGCAGGACATGACCCGTTGCCATTCTGTTGTTTTTTTTCCTAAACCCAACCTTCCCATTGTTGTCCCATGTCCCGTTATTGCTTTCCTAAACCCAACCATCCCGTTGTTGTCCTGCGTGTCATGGAAAGGTATGGCCACCCACAAGCCTTTCCTTACCTTAAAAATAAATGACAGTCCTGTTCATTTCACGGAATTCCGTGAAATGATCACCTAAACTGTTCACACCCAGCATTCAACTTGTGGTGGTGGCACAGAATGTGTGAAAATTCAGCAAAGTGATTTCAATGAAAAGATGATGTAGCATTAGGAGCCACTGCGAGTAGTATGAAAAGCCAAAAAATTGCAAAGGGAGGTTGGTTGGAGCAATGTTGGACGGGTCAAAAGAGAAGACCCAGTAGAGCGTGACCATGTCCGCCTGTCACGTTCCCTAAATCAACCGTAACCATCCTGTTGTTATTTTCCTAAACTCAACCTTCCCATTGTTGTCCCATGTCCCTTGTTATTGCTTTCCCTAAACCCAACCGTTTTTGATTTCCTAAACCCAACCGTTTATTGTTTTCCTAAACCCAACAAATCCCATTGTCCCATCCTTACCTCAAAGGGGTCGTGTTCATTTCAAACCCAACCTTCCCATTGTTGTCCCAATTAATGATCACAAAACCATGTTAACCACGCACTTCGTGGTGGTGGCACAGAATGTGTGAAAATTCTGTGTGGTCACCAAGGAAAACAATGGCGTACTAAACCCAACCATTTTTGACGGACAAATTCAAGTTTGAATCTTAGTAAGAGGTTTTGCGTCAAAAGTATTCTGTTGTCCAATGTAATTAGAAAGCTGAATCTGGCAGGGGAGTCATAGAAAGACCCCATGTAAACTACTTAACCATTGCCTTTTAAGTCAATGACAGATCGGAGCTGCATTTCCGTGATGAAAAATTGCTAAAATGCTGTTTTACGTGGCTCGTTGGTCTAGGGGTAATACCACAATTGAACATTTAAAGTCCAGTGTAAAATCGACTCCATCCAAATAAATGACAGCAGGCGTATGTGTTTGCGTACAATATTGGGCAATAATGCTGATATTCAGTTTCAAAATAAATCCAAAAACTGAAGACTTTGTTCCCAGCATTCAACTTGTGATTGGTCCTTGATGCTGGCCTTGGAAGGACCTGGGGTCCCCTAACAAGATTAGTAGGAAGTGTAGTAGAGCATTTTGGCAACTTTGCATAGCCTGCTTCAACTGCAGTAAACAGAAGAACTGGGAAAAAATATGAGGAACAAATGAGCAGGACATGACCCGTTGCCATTCTGTTGTTTTTTTCCTAAACCCAACCTTCCCATTGTTGTCCCATGTCCCGTTATTGCTTTCCTAAACCCAACCATCCCGTTGTTGTCCTGCGTGTCATGGAAAGGTATGGCCACCCACAAGCCTTTCCTTACCTTAAAGGGGTCCTGTTCATTTCACGGAATTCCGTGAAATGATCACAAATCTAAACCCAACCATTTTTGACGGACAAATTCAAGTTTGAATCTTAGTAAGAGGTTTTGCGTCAAAAGTATTCTGTTGTCCAATGTAATTAGAAAGCTGAATCTGGCAGGGGAGTCATAGAAAGACCCCATGTAAACTACTTAACCATTGCCTTTTAAGTCAATGACAGATCGGAGCTGCATTTCCGTGATGAAAAATTGCTAAAATGCTGTTTTACGTGGCTCGTTGGTCTAGGGGTATGATTCTCGCTTTGGGTGCGAGAGGTCCCGGGTTCAAATCCCGGACGAGCCCAAAGGACAAAACGTGGTTAATACCACAATTGAACATTTAAAGTCCAGTGTAAAATCGACTCCATCCAAATAAATGACAGCAGGCGTATGTGTTTGCGTACAATATTGGGCAATAATGCTGATATTCAGTTTCAAAATAAATCCAAAAACTGAAGACTTTGTTCCCAGCATTCAACTTGTGATTGGTCCTTGATGCTGGCCTTGGAAGGACCTGGGGTCCCCTAACAAGATTAGTAGGAAGTGTAGTAGAGCATTTTGGCAACTTTGCATAGCCTGCTTCAACTGCAGTAAACAGAAGAACTGGGAAAAATATGAGGAACAAATGAGCAGGACATGACCCATTGCCATTCTGTTGTTTTTTCCTAAACCCAACCTTCCCATTGTTGTCCCATGTCCCGTTATTGCTTTCCTAAACCCAACCATCCCGTTGTTGTCCTGCGTGTCATGGAAAGGTATGGCCACCCACAAGCCTTTCCTTACCTTAAAGGGGTCCTGTTCATTTCACGGAATTCCGTGAAATGATCACAAATCTAAACCCAACCATTTTTGACGGACAAATTCAAGTTTGAATCTTAGTAAGAGGTTTTGGCCAAAAGTATTCTGTTGTCCAATGTAATTAGAAAGCTGAATCTGGCAGGGGCCAGTCAAAAAACTGTTCAACCATTGCCTTTTAAGTCAATGACAGATCTTTTTGTATAGCCTGCTGGTGCAGTAAACAGAAGAACTGGGAAAAATATGAGGAACAAATGTGCAGGACATGACCATTCTGTTGTTTTTTTCCCTAAACCCAACCTTCCCATTGTTGTCCCATGTCCCGTTATTGAAACCCAACCATCCTGTTGTTGTCCTTATGGAAAGGTATGGCCACCCACAAGCCTTTCCTTACCTTAGTATTTCACGAAAAATGATCACAAATCTAAACCCAACCATTTTTGACGGACAAATTCAAGTTTGAATCTTAGTAAGAGGTTTTGCGTCAAAAGTATTCTGTTGTCCAATGTAATTAGAAAGCTGAATCTGGCAGGGGAGTCATAGAAAAACTCCATGTAAACTACTTAACCATTGCCTTTTAAGTCAATGACAGATCTTTGCATAGCCTGCTTCAACTGCAGTAAACAGAAGAACTGGGAAAAATATGAGGAACAAATGAGCAGGACATGACCCAATGCCATTCCTGTTGTTTTTTCCTAAACCCAACCTTCCCATTGTTGTCCCATGTCCCGTTATTGCTTTCCTAAACCCAACCATCCTTTGTTTCCTGCGGTCAAATGGAAACCCAAAGCCTGTCCTTATTGTTTCCTGTTCATTTCACAGGAATTCTGAAATGATCACAAATGTAGAACCCAACCATTTTTGACCAAATTCAAGTTTGAATCTTAGTAAGAGGTTTTGGCACAAAAGTATTCTGTTGTCCAATGTAATTAGAAAGCTGAATCTTTCAGGGGAGTCATTAATAAACTACTTAACCATTGCCTTTTTAAGTCAATGACAGATCTTTTGCATAGCCTGCTTCAACTGCAGTAAACAGAAGAACTGGGAAAAATATGAGGAACAAATGAGCAGGACATGACCCGTTGCCATTCTGTTGTTTTTTTCCTAAACCCAACCTTCCCATTGTTGTCCCATGTCCCGTTATTGCTTTCCTAAACCCAACCATCCTGTTGTTGTCCTGCGTGTCATGGAAAGGTATGGCCACCCACAAGCCTTTCCTTACCTTAAAGGGGTCCTGTTCATTTCACGGAATTCGTCAGTCTAAACCCAACCATTTTTGACGGACAAATTCAAGTTTGAATCTTAGTAAGAGGTTTTGCGTCAAAAGTATTCTGTTGTCCAATGTAATTAGAAAGCTGAATCTGGCAGGGGAGTCATAGAAAAACTCCATGTAAACTACTTAACCATTGCCTTTTAAGTCAATGACAGATCTTTTGCATAGCCTGCTTCAACTGCAGTAAACAGAAGAACTGGGAAAAAATATGAGGAAAAATGAGCAGGACATGAATGAAAAAAACCCAACCTTCCCATTGTTGTCCCATGTCCCGTTATTTTTCCTAAACCCAACCATCCCGTTGTTGTTTACGTGGAAAGGTATGGCCACCCAAAGTCTTTCCTTACCTTAATGTGAATTGTTCATTTTACATGAATTCGTGAAATGATCCAAATCTAAACCCAACCATTTTTGACGGACAAATTCAAGTTTGAATCTTAGTAAGAGGTTTTGCAAAAAGTATTCTGTTGTCCAAAATTAGAAAGTGAATTGGCAGGGGAGTCATAGAAAACCCATGTAAACTACTTTAACCATTGCCTTTTAAGTCAATGACAGATCTTTGCATAGCCTGCTTCAACTGCAGTAAACAGAAGAACTGGGAAAAATATGAGGAACAAATGAGCAGGACATGACCCGTTGCCATTCTGTTGTTTTTTTCCTAAACCCAACCTTCCCATTGTTGTCCCATGTCCTGTTATTTTTCCTAAACCCAAGATCCTTTGTTCCCAGCATTATGGCACCCACAAGCCTTTCCTTATTGGTCCTGTTCATTTCATGGAATTTTTCTGAAATGATCACTCTAAACCCAACCATTTTTGACGGACAAATTCAAGTTTGAATCTTAGTAAGAGGTTTTGCGTCAAAAGTATTCTGTTGTCCAATGTAATTAGAAAGCAATTTGGCAGGGGAGTCATTCCATGCATAACCATTGCCTTTAAGTCAATGACAGATATAGCCTGCTTCAACTGCAGAAGAACTGGGAAAAATATGAGGAACAAATGAGCAGGACATGACCCGTTGCCATTCTGTTGTTTTTTCCTAAACCCAACCTTCCCATTGTTGTCCCATGTCCCGTTATTGCTTTCCTAAACCCAACCATCCCGTTGTTGTCCTGCGTGTCATGGAAAGGTATGGCCACCCACAAGCCTTTCCTTACCTTAAAAGGCAATCCTGTTCATTTCACGGAATTCCGTGAAATGATCACAAACTGTTCACACCATTGACAAATTCATTGGTGGCACAGAATGTGTGAAAATTCTGTGTGGCCACCACGGAAAAAACAATGCAAAAAAATTTCAAAAAAGATGATGTAGCATTAGGAGCCACTGCGAGTAGTATGAAAAGCCAAAAAATCCGCAAAGGGAGGTTGGTTGGAGTGTTGGACGGGTCAAACAGAGAAGAACAGTAGGCGTGACCGTGTCCGCCTGTCACGCAATAAGCCCAACCGTGCTGGTTGTTATTTTCCTAAACCCAACCTTCCCATTGTTGTCCCATGTCCCGTTATTGCTTTCCTAAACCCAACCGTTTTTGATTTCCTAAACCCAACTGTTTATTGTTTTCCTAAACCCAACCGTCCCCATTGTCCCATCCTTGCCTCAAACAGGGGTCGAACTGGGAAAAATATCAGGAACAAATAAGTCATTTCACGGAATTAATGATCACAAATTGTTAACCACGCACTACGTGGTGGTGGCACAAATGTGTGAAAATTCTGTGTGGTCACCAAGGAAAACAATGGGTTTCAAATCACTTTACTAAACCCAACCATTTTTGACGGACAAATTCAAGTTTGAATCTTAGTAAGAGGTTTTAAGCGTCAAAAAAGTATTCTGTTGTCCAATGTAATTAGAAAGCTGAATCTGGCAGGGGAGTCATAGAAAGACCCCATGTAAACTACTTAACCATTGCCTTTTAAGTCAATGACAGATCGAGCTGCATTTCCGTGATGAAAAATTGCTAAAAATGCTGTTTTACGTGGCTCAAATTCCCGGTTCAAATCCCCGGACGGCCCAAAGGACAAAAACGTGGTTAATACCACAATTGAACATTTAAAGTCCAGTGTAAAATCGACTCCATCCAAATAAATGACAGCAGGTGTATGTGTTTGCGTACAATATTCTGGCAATAATGCTTGATATTCAGTTTCAAAATAAATCCAAAAACTGAAGACTTTGTTCCCAGCATTCAACTTGTGATTGGTCCTGATGCTAGCCTTGGAAGGACCTGGGGTCCCCCCCTTTAGTAAAGTGTAGTAGAGCATTTTGGCAACTTTGCATAGCCTGCTTCAACTGCAGTAAACAGAAGAACTGGGAAAAATATGAGGAACAAATGAGCAAATGACATGACCCGTTGCCATTCTGTTGTTTTTTCCTAAACCCAACCTTCCCATTGTTGTCCCATGTCCCGTTATTGCTTTCCTAAACCCAACCATCCCGTTGTTGTCCTGCGTGTCATGGAAAGGTATGGCCACCCACAAGCCCTTTCCTTAAAGAGGTCCTGTTCATTTCACGGAATTCCGTGAAATGATCAGGGGTCCTGTTCATTTCACGGAATTCCAGTGAAATGATCAAAATTCTTAAATTGCCCAACCATTTTTGACGGACAAAATGCAAGTTTGAATCTTAGGAAGGGTTTTGGGAGGTTGGTTGGACCTGGAAGTCATTTTAATGAAAAGATGATGTAAAGTAAAATTCTGTTTTCAATGTTTGAATTTTAGAAGAGCTGAATCTGGCAGGGGGTCATAGAAAAACTCCATGTAAACTACTTAACCTTCCATTGTTGACAGTCCCTTATAGCCTGCTTCAACCAAAACAAAGAACTGGGAAAAATATGAGGAACAAATGAGCAGGACATGTCCCGCTCATTCTGTTGTTTTTTTCCTAAACCCAACCTTCCCATTGTTGTCCCATGTCCTTCGTTGTTGCTTTCCAGGCTAAACCCAACCATCCCGTTGTTGTCCAAATTGCGTGTCATGGTGGTATGGCCAAAAGGTCCTGTTCATTTCAATGAATTTCGCTCCTAAACCCAACCATTTTTGACGGACAAATTCAAGTTTGAATCTAGTAAGAGGTTTTGCGTTATTCTGTTGTCCAATGTAATTAGAAAGCTGAATCTTCCATTGTCAATGACAGATGGCCTGCTTCCAACTGCAAGAAGAACAAAATATGAGGAACCCAACCCATTTTGTTGAATTGTCCCGGAAATCAAAATTCAAATGTTTGAATCTTAGTAAATATTTTTGCAGGAATTTTAAATAGGTTTTAATCCAAAAGTATTCTGTTGTCCAATGTAATTAGAAAGGAATCTGGCAGGGGAGCCATAGAAAACCCCATGTAAACTATAACCATTGCCTTTTAAGTCAATGACAGATTTTAAATGCATTTCCGCCTGCTTCAAAATGTTTGCAGTAAACAGAAGAACTGGGAAAAATATGAGCATTTTGCGAAATGAGCAGGACATTTAAAATTCTGTTGTTTTTAAACCACAATTCCCATTTACATGTCCCGTTATTGCTTTCCTAAACCCAACCATCCCTTGCCATGGAAACGGTATGGCCACCACAAATACTTTTGACCTTAACCTCTTAAAAAACTTGAATTTGTCCTGTTCATTTCAAAATGGTTCAGTTTAATGAAACTCCAAACTGAAGATTTTGACGGACAAATTCAAGTTTGAATCTTACAGTAAGAGGTTTTTGGTCAAAAGTATTCTGTTGGTCCAACAAATTAGAAAGTGAATCTGGCAGGGGAGTCATAGAAAAACTCCATGTAAACTAAACCAACCATTGCCTTTTAAGGAAAGGTCAATGACAGATTCTTTGGAACTGCAGTTAACAGAAAAACTGGGAAAATTATGAGGAACAGGCTGAGCAGGACATGACCCGTTGCCATTCTGTTGTTTCAAATCCTTTTTTAAACCCAACCTTCCCATTGTTCTGTCCAAATTGTTATTGCAGTTTCCTAAACCTGTCATCCTGTTGAATCCTTTGCATGCGTGTTTTGGTAAATATGGGCAATAATTTCCTTACCTAAGTTTTTCACGGAATAAATGATCACAAATCTAAACCCAACCATTTTTTCCGGACAAATTCAAGTTTGATTTAGTAAGAGGTTTTGTCCGTCAAAAGTATTCTGTTGTCCAATGTAATTAGAAAGCTGAATCTGGCAGGAATAGAAAAATCCATGTAAACTACTTAACCATTGCCTTTTAAGTCAATGACAGATCTTTGCATAGCCTGCTTCAACTGCAGTAAACAGAAGAACTGGGAAAAATATGAGGAACAAAATGGGAGCAGGACATGACCCAGAATGCCATTCTGTTGTTTTCCTAAACCCAACCTTCCCATTGTTGTCCCATGTCCCGTTATTGCTTTCCTAAACCCAACCATCCTGTTGTTGTCCTGCGTGTCATGGAAAGGTATGGCCACCCAAAGCCTTTCCTTAAAGGGGTCCTGTTCATTTCACGGAATTCCGTAAATGATCACATTGGACAAACAGAATACTTTTTGACGGACAAATCTTAAGTTTGAATTTGTCCGTGAGGTTTTTAGATTTGGAAAAGTATTCTTTCAAATTAGAAATGAATCAGGAGTCATAGAAAAAGGCTTGTGGGTGGCCAAACTACTTAACCATGAAGCAGGACAACAACGGGATAGCCTGGGTGCAGTAAACAGAAGAACTGGGAAAAATGGGAAGGTTGCTGACAGAATGGCCCGGGCCATTCTGTTCATTTTTTTCCTAAACCCAACCTTCCCATTGTTGTCCCATGTCCCAATCACAAGTTATTGCTTTCCTAAACCCAACCATCCCGTTGTTGTCCTGCAAAAGTGTTGTCATGGAAAGGCCCATATGGCCACCCACAAGCCTTTTAGCCTTACCTTAAAAGTAGGTCCTGTTCATTTCAAATGAATTCCGTGTATGATTCCTTTCTAATCTAAACCCAACCATTTTTGACGGACAAATTCAAGTTTGAATCTTAGTAAGAGGTTTTGCGTCTTGTATTCTTTGTCCAATGTAATGAAAGCTGAATCTGGCAGGGGAGTCATAGAAAAACTCCATGTAAACTACTTAACCATTGCCTTTTAAGTCAATGACAGATCTTTGCATAGCCTGCTTCAACTGCAGTAAACAGAAGAACTGGGAAAAATATGAGGAACAAATGAGCAGGACATGACCCGTTGCCATTCTGTTGTTTTTTTCCTAAACCCAACCTTCCCATTGTTGTCCCATGTCCCGTTATTGCTTTCCTAAACCCAACCATCCCAGTTGTTGTCCTGCGTGTCATGGAAAGGTATGGCCACCCACAAGCCTTTCCTTACCTTAAAGGGTCCTGTTCATTTCACGGAATTCCCGTGAAATGATCACAAACTCTTCAACCGCATTTTTTGACGGACAAATTCGTGGTGGTGGCACAGAATGGTTGTCAAAATTAGAAAAGCTGTGTGGGGGAGTCACCATGGAAAACAAATACAACCATTGATTTAATGAAATGACAGCATTTTGCAGGAGCCACTGCAACTGCAGTAAACAGAAAAAGCAAAAAATCCAAATGGGCAACAATGGGAGGTTGCCATTGTTTTTTTCAAACAGAACCTTCATTCAAAAGCGTGAACGTTTGTTGTTGTCGCAGTCCCTGGAAGCCCATATGGCCACCCACAAGCCTTTCCCATCCTGTCCTGTTATTTTCCGTGAAATGATCAAAATGGTTAAACCCAACCATTTTTGACCAAATTCAAGTTTGAATCTTAGTAAGTTTTGCCAAAAGTATTCTGTTGTCCTCGCATTGAAACCGAATTTTTGATTTCTAAAAACTCCAACTTAAGCCTTTAGCATTTTTTCCAAACTTTGCATTTTCCTCCTCCATTGACTCAAAGAATGGTTAAAATTTCACAGGGTTCAGATTTTGACCATTTCACGGAATTCCCATTGTTTAGAATGATCACAAATTGTTAAAAACCAGCCCTGTTGTTGTCCTGCGTGTCAAAAATGGTGGGTGGCCATGTGTGAAAATTTGTTTTTTCCATGACCGCAGGAAAACAACGGGATGGTTGGGTTTAAAAACCATTTTTGACATGACAAATTCAAGTTTGAATCTTAGTAAGAGGTTTTAGGTCAAAAACATTCTGTTGTCAATGTAATTAGAAAGCTGAATCTGGCAGGGGAGTCATATTTGTAAACTACTTAACCATTGCCTTTTAAGTTTACTGACAGATCGAAGCAGGCATTTCCGTGATGAAAAATTGCTAAAATGCTGTTTTACTGTATGACTTCCTAAACGCTTTGTTGCGAGAGGTCCCGGGTTCAAATCCCGGAAGGCCAAAGGACAAAACGTGGTTAATACCACAATTGAACATTTAAAGTCCAGTGTAAAATGACTCCATCCAAATAAATGACAGCAGGCGTATGTGTTTTTGCGTACAATATTGGAATAATGCTGATATTCAGTTTCAAAATAAATCCAAAAACTGAAGACTTTGTTCCCAAGCATTCAACTTGTGATTGGTCCTTGATGCTGGCCTTGAAGGACCTGGGGTCCCCCTAACAAAAGAAACAGTAGGAAGTGTAGTATGAGCATTTTGGCAAGCATAGCCTGCTTCAACTGCAGTAAACAGAAGAACTGGGAAAAATATGAGGAACAAATGAGCAGGACATGACCCGTTGCCATTCTGTTGTTTTTTCCTAAACCCAACCTTCCCATTGTTGTCCCATGTCCCGTTATTGCTTTCCTAAACCCAACCATCCGTTGTTGTCCTGCGTGTCATGGAAAGGTATGGCCACCCACAAGCCTTTCCTTACCTTAAAAGGGGGTCCTGTTCATTTCACGGAATTCCGTGAAATGATCACAAATCTAAACCCAACCATTTTTTGACGGACAAATTCAAGTTTGAATCTTAGTAAGAGGTTTTGGTCAAAAGTATTCTGTTGTCCAATGTAATTAAAAAGCTGAATCTGGCAGGGAGTCATAGAAAACCCCATGTAAACTACTTAACCATTGCCTTTTAAGTCAATGACAGATCGGAGCTGCATTTAGTGATGAAAAGCTAAAAAACTGGGGGTGTAGGGATGATTCTTTTTGGGCAGACATGACCCGGGTTGCAAAAGAGAAAACAAAACCAACGAGTTAATACCATTGTTTCCCAACTGTTTTCCATCCCAAATGACAACCATATTTATTTCCTGTCGTTGACTTAAGTCATGGTTAAGGGTCCTGTTCTTATGAAAGTTAAATTCAGTTTTTCAAATGAACAGGACCTAAATCCTTTTTGAAACTGAAGGACCTTTCCCAATGTCCCGTTGAATTTGTCCTTGTCAAAAATGGTTGGCCACCCACAAGCCTTTCGCCTTACCTTAAAAGAAACCGTGAAATGATCCCAACAACCATTTTTTTGACGGATTTAAGGAAAAAGTGAATGTAGAAAAACTGAATTTCATAGAAAAACTCCATGCCAACCATTCCTTTAAGTCAATGACAGATCTTTGCATAGCCTGGACTTCAACTGCAGTAAACAGAAGAACTGGGAAAAATATGAGGAACAAATGAAAGGACATGACCCGTTGCCATTGTCCCATTGTTGTTTTTCCTAAACCCAACCTTCCATTGTTGTCCCATGTCCTGTCTATTTGTTTCCTAAACCCAACCATCCCGTTGTTGTCCTGCGTGTCATGGAAAGGTTGGCCAAAGCCTTTCCTTAATGTTGAAAAGGGGTTTTTCATTTCCCCTGCCAAATTCAATGAAATGATCCTACATTGTAAACCCATTTTTTGACGGACAAATTCAAGTTTGAATCTTAGTAAGAGGTTTTGGGTCAAAAAAATTCTGTTGTCCAATGTAATTTCAGAAAGCGAATCTGGAGGTTTTGCAGGGGGGAGTCATTAGAAAAACTCCCATGTAAACTACTTAACCATTGCCTTTTCAATGACAGATCTTTTCCATAGCCTGCTTCAACTGCAGTAAACAGAAGAACTGGGAAAAATATGGGTTTAGGAACAAATAAGCAGGACATGGTTGCCATTCTGGAAGTTTTTCCTAAACCCAACCTTCCAATTGTTGTCCCATGTCCTTATTTGTTTCCTAAACAACCATCCTTTGTTTCCTGCGTGTTCATGGAAAGGTATGGCCACCCAAAGCCTTTCCTTACCTTAAAAGGGTCCTGTTCATTTCACGGAATTCCTATGATCCCCTGCCAGGGGAGTCTAAACTTTCCATTTTTTTAAGACGGACAAATTCAAGTTTGAATCTTAGTAAAGAGGTTTTGCGTCAAAAGTATTCTGTTGTCAATGTAATTAGAAAGCTGAATCTGGCAGGGGGAGTCATAGAAAACCCATGTAAACTACTTAACCATTGCCTTTTAAGTCAATGACAGATCTTTGCATAGCCTGCTTCAACTGCAGTAAACAGAAGAACTGGGAAAAATATGAGGAACAAATGAGCAGGACATGACCCGTTGCCATTCTGTTGTTTTTCCTAAACCCAACCTTCCCGGTTGTCCCATGTCCCGCTATTGCTTTCCTAAACCCAAAATTCCGTTGTTTCCTGCAATCATGGAAAGGTATGGCCACCAGTGTAAAGCCTTTCCTTCCACCTTAAAAGGGTCCTGTTCATTTCACGGAATTGAAATGATCACAAATCTAAACCCAACCATTTTTCAGACAAATTCAAGTTTGAATCTGTAAAAGAGGTTTTTTGTCAAAAACTTCTGTTGTCCAATGTAATTAGAAAGCTGAATCTGGCAGGGAGTCATAAAAGATTCCATGTAAACTACTTAACCATTGCCTTTTAGTCAAAGATTTGAGAACTTTGGCATAGCCTGCCCATTCAACTGCAGTAAACAAAGAACTGGGAAAATTTGAGGAACAAATTGAGCAGGACATGACCGTTGGGTTCTGATTGTTTTTTAAACCCAACAATGGTTCCCATTTTTGTCCCAAATGTCCCGTTTTGAATCTTCCTAAAGCCCAAAGTATCCTGTTGTTGTAATGAAACAGAATCTCATTTAAAGTCCCCAAAACAGATCTTTCCTCCATCCTAAAATTTGTAAATTTCAGGGTATGATTCCGTTTGAAATTCCAATATTAAACCCAATTGGGTGGATATTCAGTTTTGAATAAATCCAAAAAACAACAGACTTTGTTCCCAAAGCATTCAACATTCAATTTCCAAATTTAATTAGAAACTGAATCTTTTTGAGCATTGATTTTGCTGATGCTTGTAAACCTGGGGTCCCCCTAACAATTGCCTTTTAAGTCAAGAGATTTTGGCAATCTTTGCATAGCCTGCTTCAACTGCAGTAAACAGAAGAACTAGGGAAAATATGAGGAACAAATGAGCAGGACATGACCCGTTGCCATTCTGTTGTTTTTCCTAAACCCAACCTTCCCATTGTTGTCCCATGTCCCGTTATTGCTTTCCTAAACCCAACCATCCTGTTGTTGTCCTGCGTGTCATGGAAAGTATGGCCACCCACAAGCCTTTCCATGACTTAAAACAGGTCCTGTTCATTTCACGAATTCCGTGGTTGTCCCATGTCCCGTGATCACAAACTCCAACCCAATTCATTTTTTGACCTGTTCATTTCATGGACAAATTCAAGTTTGAATCTTAGTAAGAGGTTTTTGCGTCAAAAAAGTATTCTGTTGTCCAATGTAATTGAAAGCTGAATCTGGCAGGAAAACCTCATAGAAAAACTCCATGTAAACTGGATTTAACCATTGCTTTTAAGCATTGGCAGATCTTTGCATAGCCTGCTTCAACTGCAGTAAACAGAAGAACTGGGAAAATATGAGGAACAAATGAGCAGGACATGACCCATTGCCATTCTGTTGTTTTTTTTCCTAAACCCAACCTTCCCATTGTTGTCCCATGTCCCGTTATTGCTTTCCTAAACCCAACCATCCGTTGTTGTCCTGCGTGTCATGGAAGCAGGTATGGCCACCCACAAAGCCTTTCCTTACCTTAAAGGGTCCTGTTCATTTCACGAATTCCGTGAAATGATCATAAATCTAAACCCAATTCAGCATTTTTTACATTGACAAATTCAAGTTTGAATCTTAGTAAGAGGTTTTGCCAAAAGTATTCTGTTACCACCAATGTAATTAGAAAGCTGAATCTGGCAGGGGGAATAGAAAAACTCCATGTAAAAAGGCTTGTTGCCTTTTAAGTCAATGACAGATCTTTGCATAGCCTGCTTCAACTGGACAGTAAACAATGAAGAACTGTTTAAAAAAAAGGAACAAATGGCAGGACATGACCCGTTGCCATTCTGTTGTTTTTTTCCTAAACCCAACCTTCCCATTGTTGTCCCATGTCCCGTGAATTGCTTTGCTAAACCCAACCATCTGTTGTTGATTTAAAATGGAAAGGTATAACCCACAAGCCTTTTTCTTCCTCCATGGGTCCTGTTCATTTCATTGGAATTCCGTGAAATGATCCTTGTCCATTTTTTTGACGGACAAATTCAAGTTTGAATCTTAGTAAGAAATGGTTTTTTCCCAAGTATTCAACTTTCCATGAATGTAATTAGAAAGCTGAATCTGGCAGGGAAGAAAAACTCCATGTAAACTACTTAACCATTGCCTTTAAGTCAATGACAGATCTTTGATGCCTGCTTCAACAGTAAACAATAAGAACTGGGAAAAAAGGTTGGGTTTAGGAACAAATAGGCAGGAATGACCCGTTGCCATTCTGTTGTTTTTCCTAAATTTTCCCATTGTTGTCCCTGTCCCGTTATTGCTTTCCTAAACCCAACCATGTTGTTGTCCTGCTTGTCAAAAGGTATGGCCACCCACAAATTTTTCTTACCTTAAAGGGTCCTGTTCATTTCACGGAATTCCGTGAAATGATCAGAAATATTGAAACCGCACCATTTTTTCACGGACAAATTCAAAATTTGAATCTTAGTAAAGTGTTTTGCGTCAAAAGTATTCTTTGTTGTCCAATGTAATTAGAAAAATGAATCTGGCAGGGAGTCATACAAAGACCCATGGGTGGCCATACTTAACCATTGCCTTTTAAGTTTTTCATCACAGATCTTTTGATAGCCTGCTTCAACTGCAGTAAACAGAAGAACTTGGGAAAATATGTTTAACAAAAATGAGCAGGACATGGTTGCCATTCTGTTGTTTTTCCTAAACCCAACCTTCCCATTGTTGTCGAGCCATGTCAAGTGATTCATTCCCTGAATAATTTTCCCATTTTGAATTTAGTCCAGTGTCATGGAAATAAATGACACCACAAGTTCCTGTTAAACTTTCCATTCATTTTAAGGAATAATCCGTGATATTCAGTGCTTCTAAACCCAACCAAAAACTGGAAAATTCAAGTTTGAATTTAGTAAGATTTTTAGGTCCTTGAAAAAACTTATTGTCCAATATTGAAAGGAATCTGGGGTCATGGGAAGAAAAAGCTTTAGGAAAATAACAACAGGACCATTGCCTTTTAAATGACAATCTTTGTATAGCCTGCTTCAGCTGCAGTAAACAGAAGAACTGGGAAAAATATGAGGAACAAATGAGCAGGACATGACCCACCCATTCTGTTGTTTTTTTTTTTTCCCTAAACCCAACCTTCCATTGTTGTCCCATGTCCCGTTATTGCTTTCCTAAACCCAACCATCCCGTTTTGTCCCAATTCCGTGTCATGGAAAGGTATGGCCACCCAACAAGCCTTTCCCTCCACCTTAAAGGGTTAATTACATTTCACGGAATTCTGTGAAATGATCACAAATTGTAAACCCAACCATTTTTGACGGACAAATTCAAGTTTGAATCTTAGTAAGAGGTTTTGGAAAAAATGTATTCTGTTGTCAATGTAATTAGAAAGATGAATCTGGCAAGTCATGAAAACCCATGTAAAAAATTGCCTTTTAAGTCAAAGGACAGATCTTTTGGATAGCCTGCTTCAACTGCAAAACAGAAGAACTGGGAAAAATATGAGGAACAAATGAGCAGGACATGACCCGTTTCTGTTGTTTTTTCCTAATTCTTTTTTTTTCCTAAACCCAACCTTCCCATTGTTGTCCCATGTCCCGTTATTGCTTTCCTAAACCCAACCATCCCAGTTGTTGTAACCTGGGGTTTTTCATGAAACCCACCCAGTTTATTAAAATTGTTCATTTCAAACTTTCCGTTGAAATGATCTTTCCTTAAAAACCCAACTCAAACCATTTTCAAACTTGAATTTGTCACAAATTCATTTGAATCTTAGGGGTTTTGCGTCAAAAAGGGTTGTGATTTCAATGTAAATGAATTGGAGCAATCTGGGGGGGAGTTAGAAAGACCCCAAAACTACTTAACCATTGCCTTTTAAGTCAATGGGAGCTGCATTTCCGTGGAAAAATGGCTAAAAATTCTGTTTCATGTGGTCACCAAGTCATTTGATTCCCTTTGGGTGCGAACCTTCCATTCAAATCCCAACGATTTTTGACGGACAAAACCCAACCATTAAGTGTTGAACATTTAAAGTCCAGTGTTTTGTCCATCCAAATAAATGACAGCAGGCGTATTGTTTGTCCAATGTAATTGGAAATAATGCTGATATTCAGTTTCAAAAAATCCCAAAAACTGAAGACTTTGTTCCCAGCATTCAACTTGTGATTGGTCCTTGATGCTGAGCCTTGGAAGGATTTCCCCTAAAAGATTAGTAGGAAAGTAGAGCATTTTTGCCATGGCAACTTTGCATAGCCTGCTTCAACTGCAGTAAACAGAAGAACTGGGAAAAATATGAGGAACAAATGAGCAGGACATGACCCCATGTTGCCATTCTGTTGTTTTTTCCTAAACCCAACCTTCCCATTGTTGTCCCATGTCCCGTTAAATGCTTTCCTAAACCCAACCATCCCGTTGTTGTCCTGCGTGTCATGGAAAGGTATGGCCACCCATAAGCCTTTCCTTACCTTAAAGGGGTCCTGTTCATTTCACGAATTCCGTTATTGAAATGATCCAAAAACTAAACCCAACCATTTTTTGACGGACAAATTCAAGTTTGAATCTTAGTAAGAGGTTTTGGCGTCAAAAAGTATTCTGTTGTCCAATGTAATTAGAAAGCTGAATCTGGCAGGGGGTCATAGAAAAAACTCCATAAAACTACTTAACCATTTTTTAAGTCAATGACAGATCTTTGCATAGCCTGCTTCAACTGCAGTAAACAGAAGAACTGGGAAAAATATGAGGAACAAATGAGCAGGACATGACCCATTGCCATTCTGTTGTTTTTTTTCCTAAACCCAACCTTCCCATTGTTGTCCCATGTCCCGTTATTGCTTTCCTAAACCCAACCATCCCGTTGTTGTCCTGCGTGTCATGGAAAGGTATGGCCACCCACAAGCCTTTCCTTACCTTAAAGGGGTCCTGTTCATTTCACGAATTCCGTGAAATGATCACAAACTGTTCACACCAAATTCACTTGAATCTTAGTACGTGGTGGTGGCACAGAATGTGTGAAAATTCTGTGTGGCCACCACGGAAAACAATGCAAAGTGATTTCAATGAAAAAATGAAGCATTAGGAGCCACTGCGTAGTATGAAAAGCCAAAAATCCGCAAAGGGAGGTTGGTTGGAGTGTTGGACCACCACGGTCAAACAGAATGTAGACCCAGTAGGAAAGGACGTGTCCGTGACCAATCACGTTCCCTAAGCCCAACCGTAACCATCCTGTTGTTATTTTCTAAACCCAACCTTCCCATTGTTGTCCCATGTCCCGTTGCTTTCCTAAACCCAACCGTTTTTGATTTCCCTAAACCCAACCGTTTATTGTTTTCCTAAACCCAACCTCCCATTGTCCCATCCTTACCTCAAAGGGTCGTGTTCATTTCACAGGGTTCGTGTTCATTTCACGGAATTAATGATCACAAATTGTTAACCACGACTACGTGGTGGTGGCACAGAATGTGTGAAAATTCTGTGTGGTCACCAAGGAAAACAATGGCAATGTTAAAAATGACCCCATTTTTGACGGACAAATTCAAGTTTGAATCTTAGTAAGAGGTTTTGCGTCAAAAAGTATTCTGTTGTCCAATGTAATTAGAAAGCTGAATCTGGCAGGGGAGTCATAGAAAGACCCCATGTAAACTACTTAACCATTGCCTTTTAAGTCAATGACAGATCGGAGCTGCATTTCCGTGATGAAAAATTGCTAAAATGCTGTTTTACGTGGCTCGTTGGTCTAGGGTATGATTCTCGGGGTGCGGAGGTCCCGGGTTCAAATCCCGGACCATTTTCAAAGGACAAAACGTGGTTAATACCACAATTGAACATTTAAAGTCCAGTGTAAAATCCGACTCCATCCAAATAAATGACAGCAGGTGTATGTGTTTGGCACCCACACAATATTGGGCAATAATGCTGATATTCAGTTTCAAAATAAATCCAAAAACTGAAGACTTTGTTCCCAGCATTCAACTTGTGATTGGTCCTTGATTTGGCCTTGGAACCTGGGGTCCCCTAACAAGATTAGTAGGAAGTGTAGTAGAGCATTTTGGCAACTTTGCATAGCCTGCTTCAACTGCAGTAAACAGAAGAACTGGGAAAAATATGAGGAACAAATGAGCAGGACATGACCCGTTGCCATTCTGTTGTTTTTTCCTAAACCCAACCTTCCCATTGTTGTCCCATGTCCCGTTATTGCTTTCCTAAACCCAACCATCCCGTTGTTGTCCTGCGTGTCATGGAAAGGTATGGCCACCCACAAGCCTTTCCTTACCTTAAAGGGGTCCTGTTCATTTCACGGAATTCCGTGAAATGATCACAAATCTAAACCGCAAACTATTTTTGACCAACGAAACACAAATTCAAGTTTGAAAATTAGTAAAGTGGTTTTGGCCACCACGGGTGTCCAATGTAATTAGAAAGTGAATTGGCAATGAAAAGATGAAGCATTTTTAGGAGCCACTGCAGATCGGAGTATTTCCGTGATGAAAAATTGCTAAAATGCAAAGGGAGGTTGGTTTCTCGGAGTGTTGGAGGTTCAAACAGACGAGACCCAAAGTACAAAACGTGAATACCACAATTGAACATTTAAAGTCCAGTGTAAAATCGTTCCATCCAAATAAATGACAGCAGTAACCATCCTGTTGATATTCAGTTTCAAAATAAACCAAAAACTGAAGACTTTGTTCCCAGCATTCAACTTGTTTGGTCCCATGCTGGCCTTGGGACCTGGGGTCCCCTAACAAGATTAGTAGGAAGTGTAGTAGAGCATTTTGGCAACTTTGCATAGCCTGCTTCAACTGCAGTAAACAGAAGAACTGGGAAAATATGAGGAACAAATGAGCAGGACATGACCCGTTGCCATTCTGTTTTTTTCCCTAAACCCAACCTTCCCATTGTTGTCCCATGTCCCGTTATTGCTTTCCTAAACCCAACCATCCCGTTGTTGTCCTGCGTGTCATGGAAAGGTATGGCCACCCACAAGCCTTTCCTTACCTTAAATGGGTGAAAATTCTTCATTTCACGGAATTCAATGTGAAATGATCACAAATCTAAACCCAACCATTTTTGACGGACAAATTCAAGTTTGAATCTTAGTAAGAGGTTTTGCGTCAAAAGTATTCTGTTGTCCAATGTAATTAGAAAGCTGAATCTGGCAGGGGAGTCATAGAAAAACTCCATGTAAACTACTTAACCATTGCCTTTTAAGTCAATGACAGATCTTTGCATAGCCTGCTTCAACTGCAGTAAACAGAAGAACTGGGAAAAATATGAGGAACAAATGAGCAGGACATGACCCGTTGCCATTCTGTTGTTTTTTCCTAAACCCAACCTTCCCATTGTTGTCCCATGTCCCATTATGATTCCAAACCCAACCATCCTGTTGTTGTTTTGTCATGGAAACCACCCACAAGCCTTTCCCTACCTTAAAGGGGTCCTGTTCATTTCCCGGAATTCGAAATGCCCTAAACCCAACCATTTTTGGACAAATTCCCAAGTTTGAATCTTAGTAAGAGGTTTTGAACAAAAAGTTTCTGTTGTCCAATGTAATTAGAAAGCTGAATCTGGCAGTGTAAAAAACTCCATCCAAATAAATTGCCTTTTAAGTCAATGACAGATGTTTGTGTTTTCAACTGCAGTAAAAAAACAATGGGAAAATATGGGCAAATAGCAGGACATGATATTCTGTTTTTTTTTCCTAAACCCAATTCCAAAAACTTTCCTAAACCCAACTTTGTTGGTCCTGCGTGTCATGGAAAACATTTCAACCTTAAATTTTCAAATCCTGAAATGATCACAAAATCTAAACCCAACCATTTTTGACGGACAAATTCAAGTTTGAATCTTAGGAGGTTTTGGTAAAAGTATTCTGTTGTCCAATGTAATTAGAAAGTGAATCTGGCAGGGGAGTATAGAAAAACCCATGTAAACTACTTAACCATTGCCTTTTAAGTCAATGACAGATCTGCCTGCTTCAACTGCAGTAAACAGAAGAACTGGGAAAAATTGAGGAACAAATGAGCAGGACATGACCCATTGCCATTCTGTTGTTTTTTCCTAAACCCAACCTTCCCATTGTTGTCCCATGTCCCGTTATTGCTTTCCTAAACCCAACCATCCCGTTGTTGTCCTGCGTGTCATGGAAAGGTATGGCCACCCACAAATCCTTTCCTTACCTTAAAGGGGTCCTGTTCATTTCACGAATTCCGTGAAATGATCACAAATAAACCGCACCATTTTGACAGACGGAAAATTCTGTGTGGCCACCACAAAATCTTAAAGACTTTGTTCCCAAAGTATTCTGATTTCAATTAAAGTCCTTAGATGTAGCATGAATCCAGGACGAGTCAGTATGAGAAAAGCCAAAAAAAAGGGAGGTGGGTTGGATAGCCTGCTTCAACTGCAGTAAACAGAAGAACCAGGGAAAAATATGAGGAACAAATGAGCAGGACATGACCCGTTGCCATTCTGTTGTTTTTTCCCTAAGCCCAACCTTAACCATCCCGTTATTGCTTTCCTAAACCCAACCATCCCGTTGTTGTCCCATGTCCCATGGAAAGGTATGGCCACCCACAAGCCTTTCCTAAAAACCTGTTCATTTCACGAATTCCGTGAAATGATTCTAAACCATTTTTGACACAAATTCAAGTTTGAATCTTAGTTTTTTTGCGTCAAAAAGTATTCCAATGTAATTAGAAAGCTGAATCTGGCATTTCCCCATGTAAACTACTTAACCATTGCCTTTTAAGTCAATGACAGATCCATAGCCTGCTTCAACTGCAGTCATTTGAGGAACAAATGAGCAGGGTCCCGTTGGGGTGTTGTTCATTTCACGAATTAATTGATCCCACAAATTGTTAACCACGCACTACGTTGGTGGTGGCATGGAATGTGTGAAAAAGCCTTCTGTTAAAAAGGGTCACCATTTCAGGAAAAATGCAATGGCACTAAGAAATGACGTACTAAACCCAACCATTTTTGACGGACAAATTCAAGTTTGAATCTTAGTAGTAAGAGGTTTTGCGTCAAAAGTATTCTGTTGTCCAATGTAATTAGAAAGCTGAATCTGGCAGGGGAGTCATAGAAAGACCCCATGTAAACTACTTAACCATTGCCTTTTAAGTCAATGACAGATCGTTGTTTTTTCCTAGCTGCATTTCCGTGATGAAAAATTGCTAAAATGCTGTTTTACGTTGGCTCGTTGGTCTAGGGGTATGATTCTCGCTTTGGGTGCGAGAGGTCCCGGGTTCAAATCCCGGACGAGCCCAAAGGACAAAACGTGATTAATACCACAATTGAACATTTAAAAGTCCAGTGTAAAATCGACTCCATCCAAATAAATGACAGCAGGTGTATGTGTTTGCGTACAATATTGGGCAATAATGCTGATATTCAGTTTCAAAATAAATCCAAAAACTGAAGACTTTGTTCCCAGCATTCAACTTGTGATTGGTCCTTGATGCTGGCCTTGGAAGGACCTGGGGTCCCCCTAACAAGATTAGTAGGAAGTGTAGTAGAGCATTTTGGCAACTTTGCATAGCCTGCTTCAACTGCAGTAAACAGAAGAACTGGGAAAAAATATGAGGAACAAATGAGCAGGACATGACCCATTGCCATTCTGTTGTTTTTTTCCTAAACCCAACCTTCCCATTGTTGTCCCATGTCCCGTTATTGCTTTCCTAAACCCAACCATCCCGTTGTTGTCCCTGCGTGTCATGGAAAGGTATGGCCACCCACAAGCCTTTCCTTACCTTAAAGGGGTCCTGTTCATTTCACGGAATTCCGTGAAATGATCACAAATCTAAACCCAACCATTTTTGACGGACAAATTCAAGTTTGAATCTTAGTAAGAGGTTTTGGCCACCAAAAGTATTCTGTTGTCCAATGTAATTAGAAAGTGGAATCTGGCAGGGAGTCATAGAAAAACTCCATGTAAACTACTTAACCATTGCCTTTTAAGTCAATGACAGATCTTTTGCATAGCCTGCTTCAACTGCAGTAAACAGAAGAACTGGGAAAAATATGAGGAACAAATGAGCAGGACATGACCCGTTGCCATTCTGTTGTTTTTTTCCTAAACCCAACCTTCCCATTGTTGTCCCATGTCCCGTTATTGCTTTCCTAAACCCAACCATCCTGTTGTTGTCCTTTTCATGAAAGGTAAACCCAAAAATCCTTTCCTTACCTTGGGGTTGTTCATTTCACGGAATTCAAATGATCACAAATCTAAACCCAACCATTTTTTGATTTCAAATTCAAAAATGAATCTTAAAGAGGTTTTGCGTCAAAAGTATTCTGTTGAATGTAATTTCCTGAATCTGGCAGGGGAGTCATAGAAAACTCCATGTAAACTACTTAACCATTGCCTTTTAAGTCAATGACAGATCTTTGCATAGCCTGCTTCAACTGAAAAAATTGGGAAAAAATGAGGAACAAATGAGCAGGACATGACCCGGGTGCCATTCTGTTGTTTTTTTCCTAAACCCAACCTTCCCATTGTTGTCCCATGTCCCGTTATTGCTTTCCTAAACCCAAATCCCATTGTTGTCCAGTGTCATGGAAACTGGCCACCCAAATAAATGCCTTTCCTTTTAAAACAGAAGAACTCCTGTTCAATATTGGGCAATTCTGAAATGATCCAAATAAATCCAAAAACTGAAGACTTTTTCCCAAATTCAAGTTTGAATCTTAGTAAGAGGTTTTGCCTCAAAAAGTATTCTGTTGTCCAATGTAATTAGAAAGCTGAATCTGGCAGGGAGTCATAGAAAAACCCATGTAAACTACTTAACCATTGCCTTTTAAGTCAATGACAGATTGCATAGCCTTTCCTGCAGTAAACAGAAGAACTGGGAAAAATATGAGGAACAAATTCAGGACATGACCCATTGCCATTCTGTTGTTTTTTCCTAAACCCAACCTTCCCATTGTTGTCCCATGTCCCGTTATTGCTTTCTAAACCCAACCATCCCGTTGTTGTCCTGCGTGGTGTCATGGAAAGGTATGGCCACCCACAAGCCTTTCCTGTTTCAAAAGTCCTGTTCATTTCACGAATTCCGTGAAATGATCAAAATCTAAAACCCAACCATTTTTTTTGACGGACAAATTCAAGTTTGAATCTTAGTAAGAGGTTTTTGCGTCAAAAAAGTATTCTGTGTCCAATGTAATTAGGACCTGGGGTCATAATGTAAACTAGGAACCATTGCCTTTTAAGTCAATGACAGATCTTTGCATAGCCTGCTTCAACTGCAGTAAACAGAAGAACTGGGAAAAATATGAGGAACAAATGAGCAGGACATGACCCATTGCCATTCTGTTGTTTTTTTCCTAAACCCAACCTTCCCATTGTTGTCCCATGTCCCGTTATTGCTTTCCTAAACCCAACCATCCCGTTGTTGTCCTGCGTGTCATGGAAAGGTATGGCCACCCACAAGCCTTTCCTTACCTAAAAACCTGTTCATTTTCACGGAATTCCGTGAAATGATCACAAAATCTAAACCCAACCATTTTTGGCACAGAATGTTCCTAAAAATCTTAGTAAGAGTGTGTTTTCCACGGTCAAAAATGTATTCTGTTGTCCATTAATCCTGATCTTAGCTCAAAAACTCCATGTAAACTCATTTCCATTGCCTTTTAAAGTCAATGACAGGTTTTTTTGCAGCCTGCTTCAACTGCAGTAAACAGAAGAACTGGGAAAAATATGAGGAACAAATGAGCAGGACATGACCACTTGCCATTCTGTTGTTTTTTCCTAAACCCAACCTTCCCATTGTTGTCCCATGTCCCGTTATTGCTTTCCTAAACCCAACCATCCGTTGTTGTCCTGCGTGTCATGGAAAGGTATGGCCACCCCCAAAAGTTTCCTTACCTTAAAGGGTCCTGTTCATTTCACGAATTCCGTGAAATGATCAAAATCTAAACCCAACCATTTTTGACGGACAAATTCAAGTTTGAATCTTAGTAAGAGGTTTTGCGTCAAAAGTATTCTGTTGTCCAATGTAATTAGAAAGCTGAATCTGGCAGGGGAGTCATAGAAAAACTCCATGTAAACTACTTAACCATTGCCTTTTAAGTCAATGACAGATCTTTGCATAGCCTGTTCAACTGCATTAAACAGAAGAACTGGGAAAAATATGAGGAACAAATGAGCAGGACATGACCCGTTGCCATTCTGTTGTTTTTTCCTAAACCCAACCTTCCCATTGTTGTCCCAATGTCCCGTTATTGCTTTCCTAAACCCAACCATCCTGTTGTTGTCCTGCGTGTCATGGAAAGGTATGGCCACCCACAAGCCTTTCCTTACCTTAAAAACCTGTTCATTTCAATCGAATTCCAAAATTGAAATGATCATCTAAACAACCATTTTTTTTTGGACAAATTCAAGTTTGAATCTTAGTAAGAGGTTTTGCGTCAAAAGTATTCTGTTGTCCAATGTAATTAGAAAGCTGAATCTGGCAGGAGTCATAGAAAAACCCCATGTAAACTACTTAACCATTGCCTTTTAAGTCAATGACAGATCTTTTGCATGCATTTCAACTGATGAAAAATTGCTAAAATTCTGTTTTTAGGGCTCAAATCTAGGGCAGGATTCCGTTGCCATTCTGTTGTTTCCCGGTTCAAATCCCGGACCAGCCCAAAACAAAAACGTGATTAAACCACAATTGAACATTTTGTCCCATGTCCCGTTAAAATCGACTTTCCAAATAAATGAACCATCCCGTTGTTGTCCTGTGTTCATGGAAAGGTATGGCCACCCACAAGCCTTTCCTTACCTTAAAGCTGTTCATTCAGTTTCTAAATGATCCAAAACTGAAACCCAACCATTTTTTCCCACAAATTCAAGTTTGAATCTTAGTAAGATTTTGGTCCTTATTCTGTTGTCCAATGGACCTGGGGTCTGGCAGGGGAGTCATAGAAAACTCCATGTAAAAGTACTTAACCATTTTTTAAGTCAATGACAGATCTTTGCATAGCCTGCTTCAACTGCAGTAAACAGAAGAACTGGGAAAAATATGAGGAACAAATGAGCAGGACATGACCCGTTGCCATTCTGTTGTTTTTTTCCTAAACCCAACCTTCCCATTGTTGTCCCATGTCCCGTTATTGCTTTCCTAAACCCAACCATCCCGTTGTTGTCCTGCGTGTCATGGAAAGGTATGGCCACCCACAAGCCTTTCCTTACCTTAAAACAGGGTCCTGTTCATTTCACGGAATTCCGTGAAATGATCACAAACTGTTCACACCGCAACGTGGTGGTGGCACAGAATGTGTGAAAATTCTGTGTGGCCACCACGGAAAACAATGCAAAGTGATTTCAATGAAAAGATGATGTAGCATTAGGAGCCACTGCGAGTAGTATGAAAAGCCAAAAATCCGCAAAGGGAGGTTGGTTGGAGTGTTGGACGGGTCAAACAGAGAAGACCCAGTAGAGCGTGACCGTGTCCGCCAATCACGTTCCCTAAGCCCAACCGTAACCATCCTGTTGTTATTTTCCTAAACCCAACCTTCCCATTGTTGTCCCATGTCCCGTTATTGCTTTCCTAAACCCAACCGTTTTTTGATTTCCTAAACCCAACCGTTTATTGTTTTCCTAAACCCAACCGTCCCATTGTCCCATCCTTACCTCAAAGGGGTCGTGTTCATTTCCCAGGGTCAAAGGGGTCGTGTTCATTTCACGGAATTAATGATCACAAATTGTTAACCACGCACTACGTGGTGGTGGCACAGAATGTGTGAAAATTCTGTGTGGTCACCAAGGAAAACAATGCCAATGTAAAGTCACTAAGAAATGGCGTACTAAACCCAACCATTTTTGACGGACAAATTCAAGTTTGAATCTTAGTAAGAGGTTTTGCGTCAAAAGTATTCTGTTGTCCAATGTAATTAGAAAGCTGAATCTGGCAGGGGAGTCATAGAAAGACCCCATGTAAACTACTTAACCATTGCCTTTTAAGTCAATGACAGATCGGAGCTGCATTTCCGTGATGAAAAATTGCTAAAATGCTGTTTTACGTGGCTCGTTGGTCTAGGGGTATGATTCTCGCTTTGGGTGCGAGAGGTCCCGGGTTCAAATCCCGGACGAGCCCAAAGGACAAAACGTGGTTAATACCACAATTGAACATTTAAAGTCCAGTGTAAAATCAACTCCATCCAAATAAATGACAGCAGGTGTATGTGTTTGCGTACAATATTGGGCAATAATGCTGATATTCAGTTTCAAAATAAATCCAAAAACTGAAGACTTTGTTCCCAGCATTCAACTTGTGATTGGTCCTTGATGCTGGCCTTGGAAGGACCTGGGGTCCCCTAACAAGATTAGTAGGAAGTGTAGTAGAGCATTTTGGCAACTTTGCATAGCCTGCTTCAACTGCAGTAAACAGAAGAACTGGGAAAAATATGAGGAACAAATGAGCAGGACATGACCCATTGCCATTCTGTTGTTTTTTTTCCTAAACCCAACCTTCCCATTGTTGTCCCATGTCCCGTTATTGCTTTCCTAAACCCAACCATCCCGTTGTTGTCCTGCGTGTCATGGAAAGGTATGGCCACCCACAAGCCTTTCCTTACCTTAAAGGGGTCCTGTTCATTTCACGTTCTAAACCCAACCATTTTTCACAAATTCAAGTTTGAATTTAGTAAGAGGTTTTGCCGTGAAATGATCACAAACTGTTCACCATTGCCTTTTAAGTCAATGGTGGTGGTGGCACAGAATGTATGAAAATTCTGTGTGCATCACCACGGAAAAAGGTAATGCAAAGTGATTTCAATGAAAAATGATGATGTAGCATTAGGAGCCACTGCGAGTAGTATGAAAAGCCAAAAAAAAAATCCGCTTCAAAATCCGCAAAGGGAGGTTGGTTGGAGTGTTGGACGGGTCAAACAGAAAGACCCAGTAGAGCGTGACCGTGTCCGCCAATCACGTTCCCTAAGCCCAACCGTAACCATCCTGTTGTTATTTTCCTAAACCCAACCTTCCCATTGTTGTCCCATGTCCCGTTATTGCTTTCCTAAACCCAACCGTTTTTGATTTCCTAAACCCAACCGTTTATTGTTTTCCTAAACCCAACCGTCCCATTGTCCCATCCTTACCTCAAAGGGTCGTGTTCATTTCCCAGGGTCAAAGGGGTCGTGTTCATTTCACGGAATTAATGATCACAAATTGTTAACCACGCACTACGTGGTGGTGGCACAGAATGTGTGAAAATTCTGTGTGGTCACCAAGGAAAACAATGCCAATGTAAAGTCACTAAGAAATGACGTACTAAACCCAACCATTTTTTGACGGACAAATTCAAGTTTGAATCTTAGTAAGAGGTTTTGCGTCAAAAGTATTCTGTTGTCCAATGTAATTAGAAAGCTGAATCTGGCAGGGGAGTCATAGAAAGACCCCATGTAAACTACTTAACCATTGCCTTTTAAGTCAATGACAGATCGGAGCTGCATTTCCGTGATGAAAAATTGCTAAAATTCTGTTTTACGTGGCTCGTTGGTCTAGGGGTATGATTCTCGCTTTGGGTGCGAGAGGTCCCGGGTTCAAATCCCGGACGAGCCCAAAGGACAAAAACGTGATTAATACCACAATTGAACATTTAAAGTCCAGTGTAAAATCAACTCCATCCAAATAATGACAGCAGGTGTATGTGTTTTGCGTACAATATTGGGCAATAATGCTGATATTCAGTTTCAAAATAAATCCAAAAACTGAAGACTTTGTTCCCAGCATTCAACTTGTGATTGGTCCTTGATGCTGGCCTTGGAAGGACCTGGGGTCCCCCCTAACAAGATTAGTAGGAAGTGTAGTAGAGCATTTTGGCAACTTTGCATAGCCTGCTTCAACTGCAGTAAACAGAAGAACTGGGAAAAATATGAGGAACAAATGAGCAGGACATGACCCATTGCCATTCTGTTGTTTTTTTTTTCCTAAACCCAACCTTCCCATTGTTGTCCCATGTCCCGTTATTGCTTTCCTAAACCCAACCATCCCGTTGTTGTCCTGCGTGTCATGGAAAGGTATGGCCACCCACAAGCCTTTCCTTACCTTAAAGGGGTCCTGTTCATTTCACGAATTCGTGAAATGATCACAAATCTAAACCCAACCATTTTTGACGGACAAATTCAAGTTTGAATCTTAGTAGGTTTTGCGTCAAAAAATTCTGTTTCCAATGAAAAGAAAGCTGAATCTGGCAGGGGAGTCATAGAAAAACTCCAAAAACTACTTAACCATTGCCTTTTAAGTCAATGACAGATCTTTGCATAGCCTGCTTCAACTGCAGTAAACAGAAGAACTGGGAAAAATATGAGGAACAAATGAGCAGGACATGACCCGTTGCCATTCTGTTGTTTTTTTCCTAAACCCAACCTTCCCATTGTTGTCCCATGTCCCCGTTTATTGTTTTCCTAAACCCAACCATCCCGTTGTTGTCCCATCCGTGTCATGGAAAGGTATGGCCACCCACAAGCCTTTCCTTTCCTTAATGGGTCCCTGTTCATTTCACGGAATTCCGTGAAATGATCATTTCTAAACCCAACCATTTTTGACGGACAAATTCAAGTTTGAATCTTAGTAAGAGGTTTTTGCGTCAAAAAGTATTCTGTTGTCCAATGTAATTAGAAAGCTGAATCTGGCAGGGGAGTCATAGAAAACCCCATGTAAACTACTTAACCATTGCCTTTTAAGTCAATGACAGATCGAGCTGCATTTCCGTGATGAAAAATTGCTAAAATGTGTTTTTTACGGGCTCGTTGGTCTAGGGGTATGATTCTCGCTTTGGGTGCGAAAGGTCCCGGGTTCAAATCCCGTTGTCCAAAAACGTGGTTAATACCACAATTGAACATTTAAAGTCCAGTGTAAAAAGACTCCATCCAAATAAATGACAGCATTGTTTTTGTACAATATTGACAATAATGCTGATTTCAGTTTCAAAATAAATCCAAAAACTGAAGACTTTGTTCCCAGCATTCAACTTGTGATTGGTCCTGATGCTGGTCTTGGAAGGACCTGGGGTCCCCTAACAAGATTAGTAGGAAGTGTAGTAGAGCATTTTGGCAACTTTGCAAAGCCTGCTTCAACTGCAGTAAACAGAAGAACTGGGAAAAATATGAGGAACAAATGAGCAGGACAGACCCGTTGCCATTCTGTTGTTTTTTTTTCCTAAACCCAACCTTCCCATTTTGTCCCATGTCCCGTTAAATCAACTCCATTCCAAACCAACCATCCTGTTGTTGTCCCTGTGTCATGGAAAGGTATGGCCACCCACAAGCCTTTCCTTACCTTGATATTCATTTCATTTCAATAAATTCCGTGAAAAATCACAAATCTAAACCCAACCATTTTTGACGGACAAATTCAAGTTTGAATCTTAGTAAGGGTTTTAAGACGTCAAAAGTATTCTGTTGTCCAATGTAATTAGAAAGCTGAATCTGGCAGGGGAGTCATAGAAAAAACTCCATGTAAACTACTTAACCATTGCCTTTTAAGTCAATGACAGATCTTTGCATAGCCTGCTTCAACTGCAGTAAACAGAAGAACTGGGAAAATATGAGGAACAAATGAGCAGGACATGACCCATTGCCATTCTGTTGTTTTTTTTTTTCCTAAACCCAACCTTCCCATTGTTGTCCCATGTCCCGTTATTGCTTTCCTAAACCCAACCATCCCGTTGTTGTCCTGCGTGTCATGGAAAGGTATGGCCACCCACAAGCCTTTCCTTACCTTAAAGGGGTCCTGTTCATTTCACGGAATTCCGTGAAATGATCACAAACTGTTCACACCAAGATTGAATCTGGGTGGTGGCACAGAATGTGTGAAAATTCTGTGTGGCCACCACGGAAAACAATGCAAAGTGATTTCAATGAAAAGATGATGTAGCATTAGGAGCCACTGCGAGTAGTATGAAAAGCCAAAAATCCGCAAAGGGAGGTTGGTTGGAGTGTTGGACGGGTCAAACAGAAAGACCCAGTAGAGCGTGACCGTGTCCGCCTGTCAATGACAGATCCCTAAGCCCAACCGTAACCATCCTGTTGTTATTTTCCTAAACCCAACCTTCCCATTGTTGTCCCATGTCCCGTTATTGCTTTCCTAAACCCAACCGTTTTGATTTCCTAAACCCAACCGTTTATTGTTTTCCTAAACCCAACCGTCCCATTGTCCCATCCTTACCTCAAAGGGGTCGTGCTCATTTCACAGGGTCAAAGGGGTCGTGTTTATTTCACGGAATTAATGATCACAAATTGTTAACCACGCACTGCTTCACTGCAGTGGTGGTGGCACAGAATGTGTGAAAATTCTGTGTGGTCACCAAGGAAAACAATGGC
>JAEKDQ010000716.1:0-38102 GCA_026937815.1 Etheostoma perlongum | reverse complement strand
ACACACAGACAGAAGCACACACACACACACAGAGAGACCCACTCTGATGAAGGAGAAAGTGGCTGTAACTAGGGGTGGGCGGATCGATCTAAATATCGATAGTATCGATGCCAACGCTGGTATTGGTATTTGATCGATACAACTGTAATTTAATCGATATTTTAATTTAGTTATCTCTCCTCTCGCTCACTATACTTTGCTTGTGTCTTCCACCTTCCTGAGCAAACGCCGCTTTCACATCTTGGAACATTGCTCCTCCTCCCCCTCCTGCTCCTCTGCTGTGATTCGTTGTTGTGTCGTCACGTGACTCACTGACACAACGCGCAGAGGAGCAGCGAGACTGATAGCACATTGAATGAGAGATCAGGGTGGCCGAGAGCAAGAGAAGTTTTGTGTGGAGCTATTTTACGGCACTAAATGATAATACTGCAACTTGTGATACGTGTAAAAAGAGCATTCGATACTGTGGCAACACTACAAACCTATACAAACACTTAAAAACACATGACAAGGAAAATGCTGATCTACAAAAACGAAGAAATGAGGAGGGAAATCAATCCACTTCCAGACCCCCGGCACAGAGACACAGTTTGTTGGGAGAGTCATTTCAGAGAGGCAGAGAATACCCAGGTAGCTTGTAAGAGTAGGCTAATATTATGTTAGTCATGTCATATCGCGTCTTGTGCATTAGTTAGTGTGATTGCTCAAGAATAAGACATTGAGAATCTGAGAGCAATCTGACAAATTTTAATTAATTTAGTTCTGGGTTGTATTCACTTATCACGCGCGCCCCCTCTAACATTAAAATACACTTGTGCAACTTGTGTGCACTTTATTTCATTTGATTTTAAAACCCGAAAAAAGGGAGACATTTGTTATTCTTTAGGCTATTTATTTATTTATTTATTTTTTAAAAAGGCTGTAAAATTTGGTTTGCATTCATTCTACAGTGCCTAATAACTAATCATTTTTTGCACTTCAATACATTAATAAAAAAATATTGCCTAAAGAATTGATCATTCATTCACCTCAGAAATAATGAAATGCTCTCCCCTACACAAAAGTATTTTTTAAGTAAAAAGTATCGTATTGGTATCGGTATCGGCAATACGGACCCTATATGTATTTGGTATCGGATCGATACCAAATTTTGCAGTATCGCCCACCACTAGCTGTAACTACAGTGTACGTTGTCGTATCTGCTTGAAATTTCCCACAATCACCAAGAGTCCAGGCCTGAGGACATCTAGAGGCCAATATGGACTTTTGGAGACAGCGCCACCAACTGGCAACAGGAAATCAGCCTAATATGACAAACATCATCCGATTTACATGAAACTTAGTATGTGTGGTCTACATGTGATACTGAGCTGGCCCCTATACTTTAACCACGCCCACTCACACCGGCCACGCCCCCCGTCCGTAACATTTGAACCGTTTAAGCTACAGTCGTGTGTAAGATGTCAATGAACTCAGCAGAGAGTTCCTTCTTCATTGGTGATGCTTTGACCCGCCCCCCTGGGATTTGGCCACGCCCCCTCCACAGATAATGAACTGTATGAGAGTCTTACAGCAGGGACTTCCATCTTCATTGGTGACAATTTGCAGTGTCTCAGTGCCGCGCAAATTCACTGCCGCAAAGATTGGCCTCAGCCAGTACCCCCGAACTGCGAAGAGGCGAGGGCCCGTCATCACTGCATGCAGTTTTAATTATTATTATTATTCTTTTTTCCGTCAAATGAATTGCCTTTTTGGAGGACTTATCATATTCAAAAACTCACCAAATTTGGCGGTCGTATCAAGTCTGGTGAAAATTTACGTATTTTAATGGTTTCGAATAGGCGCAAAAAAATGGCTCGCTAGCGCCCCTACAAAATTAAAATTCAGCCCCTGCACCACGTTTAACGTAGAGACACGAAACTTGGTACACATCTGTAGCATGGCAGGGCGGACATAAAACTCCATTGTAGCCCCCCCCCTAAACCCAACAGGAAGTCCGCCATTTTGTTTTGAATGTTCAAAATTAGTGCGATTTTGGCCATTTCCACATGTCGTACTTTAACGAACTCCTCCTAGAGCTTTCATCCGATCAGCTTCAAACTTGGTGTGTGTCATCTTAACATGTTAACGATGAAAAGTTATTAAAAGAAAAATTTTTCGTCATAGGGCGTGGCCGTGGCGGGGCGGCCATTTTGTGCGATTCGCCACCAAAACAGGAAGTGGGTGTAACTTGAGCGTACATGGTCCGATTGGCTTGAAACTTTCCACGATTCATCAGAGTCCGCCCCTGACGACATAAACACGCCGCTATTGGCTCAAAGTCATAGCGCCCCCTAGTGGCAACAGGAAGTTGGCCTAAAAGACAAGGTGCTGTACTTTAACGAACTCCTCCTAGAGATTTCATCCGATCAGCTTCAAACTTGGTGTGTGTCATCTTGAGATGTTAACAATGAAAAGTTATTAAAAGAAAAACTTTTCGTCAAACGGTGTGGGCGTGGCATGGCGGCCATTTTGAGTGTTTAGCGATGCAGGAGAAAGTGGCTGTAACTACAGTTTCTGTTGTTGTATCTGCTTGAAATTTCCCACAATCACCAAGAGTCCAGGCCTGAGGACACCTGCAGGCCAATATGGACTTTGGAGATAGCGCCACCATCTGGCAACAGGAAATATGCCTTATATGACAAACATCATCCGATTTACATGAAACTTAGAATGTGTGGTCTACATGTGAAACTGAGGTGGCCCCTATAATTTGACCACGCCCATCCACTCAAGCCACGCCCCCTTTCATAACATTTGAACCGTTTATGGTACAGTCTTGTGTGAGGTGTCAATGAACTCAGCAGAGAGTTCCTTTTTATTGCTGATGTTTGACCCGCCCCCATATGATGCGGCCACGCCCCCTTTCACAGATAATGACCTGTATGACGTATAGGCTTGTGTGAAGTATCAATGAACTCAGCAGAGAGTTCCTTTTTTCATTGCTGATGTTTGACCCGCACCCTATGATGCGGCCACGCCCCTTTTCACAGATAATGACCTGTATGACGTATAGGCTTGTGTGAGGTATCAATGAACTCAGCAGAGAGTTTCTATTTCAGTGGTGATGTTTGACCCGCACCCCTATGATGCGGCCACGACCCTTTTCACAGATAATGACCTGTATGACGTATAGGCCTGTGTGAGGTATCAATGAACTCAGCAGAGTGTTCCTTCTTCATTGGTGATGTTTGACCCGCCCCCCTATGATGCGGCCACGCCCCCTTTCACAGATAATGACCTGTATGACGTATAGTCTTGTGTGAGGTATCAATGAACTCTGCAGAGAGTTCCTTTTTTAGTGGTTATGTTTGACCCGCCCCCCTATGAAGCGGCCACGCCCCCTTTCACAGATAATGACCTGTATGACGTATAGGCTTGTGTGAGGTGTCATTGAACTCAGCAGGGAGTTCACTTTTCATTGGCGACGATTTTCAGTGTGTATGAGTGACGCGCAAATGCGCGGGGTCGCAAAGAGGCGTCCCCCCAGTAACCCCGACTTCGCGCAGGTCAGCGAGGGCCCGCACATCGCTGCTTGCAGCTTTAATCTGTATCTGTATCTGTTTACCACATGAATTATCTGTATCTGTTTACCACATGAATTATCTGTATCTGTATCTGGACTCGGACTGGACAGGGCCCAGTCCGAGTACATTCACTCAAAATCCTCTGATCTTAACTATTAGTCAGATTAATTTATACTTTTCTTGAAACAAAAAATTAGTTATGTCATAAATTAAGTTTATTGACCATGAATTATAAAAAGCGTTATAAAAAGCGACAAAAACATTTAGAAAAGCAGCAAAAAAAGTTCAGATTCAAGTTCATGGTTGACGGAGAAAAAACACAAGGGTTAAGTCAGCTTCTTCCCCAATGTGGTCAACATACTATATCCAAGCTGTTCTCATTAAACTATTCGTACATCTAGCTATGAAAAGTAAAGTACTGTAATTCATATGTATTTAATGTATTTATTATTGTATGCACCACAATGACTAATTGGTGGGCAAAAAACAGCACTTTCAAGCCAGGGAGCACAGTTGGCTTCCCAGGAAAAACAAAAGACTTTCATCCAGGAAACAGGTTTCTTCCACGGGAGTGTTTTATTTCAAACCCCAATCTAATTTTTAAATTTAAATACTCATTTGGTTCCTAAACTTAACTATAATCACTGCATGATGTTCACTTTGTGTCAGCTAAACTCAACTGCCACAGCCCCTGAAAGGATTTTCATCTTGTCAACTGTACAAAAATTAACCTTTTGTCGGCTAAACTCAATCAGGAACGGCCGGTGATATGAGTGACAGGTCATGGAGCTCGGTAAGCGGCTCAGAGTGACCTACTGGTGGATAAACTCAACTGCCAATGGTCGCTGATACAACTAACAGCTCACAGATCATGTGACCAGCTGGTGTCGCCTAATGTCATAAGATAACATCCAAATTGGTGTGTGCATATTTTTGTACAATATCATACAAACCTCTTCATGAGAATGCATTGCTATATCATGTTTTTGCCTAACACACAGTAATATGTGATGTTTACTTGAAAAAAGAGAATAATAGAAGATGCATGAATCAACAACTAAAAGCCAAAATCACAGATTGGGATTCAACACTTGTCTCACTGAGCTGTGACTTGACAAGAACAGATCAGCACCTCGCTGACAGTGACTGATGATCCAAATGTTTGTATTCATCCCAGAGGCCTTTCTGAGCTCCTAACACCTCCGTTAATCTCTCTAGTGAGAAAACAGAAAATGCACTCTGTTGACTCACAAGTATCCATGGACAGGGGGACAGCCAGAAGAGGATATGTGAGGTGAGGGATGGACATATCATATCCCACACATCAAGTCCCATGAACAGTGGAACAAATGTGAGTTTATAATCATTAAGCAATATTACACAAACGGGTTTGATTTAACATCATTATTGGCATGCTAAATACAGTCTATGGCTACACTACGTGAGGGAGTTACTCAAAGTATTATTAACTCAAAGGAAACTCAATAAAATAGCTTACAATGTTAGCTATTCCTGCATTGGCTTGCCGTTAACTCTCCTCTGCTCTGTCTGCTCACACTGCATCAACTGGCACTTTCTCTCTCACTTTAACATTGTCTTCAGAAGGACCTCAAACTGTCCCACCGCCACCACGAATGTTTGAAACTGTCACAAATGTGCAACGCTGCCACAATGAATAGTTTTGATGCAAAATATTTTAAGGCTGTTGTTTTGCATTTTTGTGTTGCTTATTTATCACGTTGTATGAGTGTTAAAAAAAACAGGAGACATTAGCTCAGACTGCTAAGGTACCTGACTACAGGAGACATTAGCTCAGACCGCTAAGCTACCTAACTACAAGAGACATTAGCTTAGACCGCTAAGCTACCTGACTACAGGAGACATTAGCTCAGACCGCTAAGCTACCTGACTACATGAGACATTAGCTCAGACTGCTAAGCTACCAGACTACAGGAGACATTAGCTCAGACTGGAGGAGTACAAGGTCTCCCGCCTTACCCATCAGTGCACCCATTGTGAAGCCCCCCCCTACCTCAAGGAACTTCTCACCCCACAGACCACAACCCGGACCCTCCGATCTGCCTCAGGGTATCTCCTGAAACCTCCCTGGAATAAGCTCCGTACTATGGGAGATTGGGCTTTCTGCTCAGCTGCTCCCAGACTGTGGATTGTCTGTGGATGCTTTTAAACGTGGCCTTAAAACCCACATTTTTAGGAGAGCTTTTGATTGAACTCTTGCCCTTTTCCTTATTGTTTTTGTTTATTTTATTTTTTTCATTTGCATGCTCTCCATGTGTTTTTTTATTTTAGCACTTTGGGATTTGCGGAAATATAAAGTGCATTACAAATTATTTTTTTTTTATTATTATTATTATTATTATTCATTTCTACTGCATAAATTTTAAAGATTGCCAAAATTAATAAAGTCCCACATTTGTACATTGAAAAAGCTAAATTTCTAAAAACACAAGGTGCATGTGGGACACTGTACATTACTTTGGTATGCTTAAAGTTTTTGAAATTGGAATGGAGGTTAACATGATTTTAGTCTGGAGCCCTGTATGCATGAACATTTAAGTTAATGCATTGAAGTTATTCCAACCACTGATCGTTTCTGAGTCCTTTGCCACAGAAGTCCCACTACTCTACTGGTTGAACTACAAAAACACACAGCCCACTCCCAATCGCAAAGTGTTGTTAGACGGTGTCTTTTGGCAAGTTTATTTCCTAATTAATGTCATTTAGCTACTTTGGATTTTAGATACATTTTACATTTTAGATATTTTGTGTTACTGTTATAATGCTGGTGTTTATCAGCCAACCCAAAAGTGTTTTCTTACCAACGAGAAAAGCCAACAGCCTACATTTCAAATCTAATCTGGTCCATTGGCAAACACATACACTTCAATGAACATTGTGATACAAGCGAAAACAATGCATGAACACATTTGCTTCTGCTTCACTGAAAAATGCATTGTGTTTCCATGACCACATATTGGTCCACAGTACAGTAGCTGCCAGTGAAGAACACAATATAACAGATGGATTTTCTGACAAGGTGGCTCACCCCTAATGCATAACGTTAGAAATTCATACATTTACATGTTTTTTTAACGTTTCTAAATTAAGGATGTATGTCATAATTGGCCGCCTGTAAAAACAATTTATATTAAGCGCTTTCCTTTAGAGCCAGATGTTGCTTATTTCATGTTCCATTAGCTTGCAACATCTGTCTAACTAATGAGCCGAGGTTAACCGTGTGTGTGTGTGTGTGTGTGTATGTGTGAGCAAATCGAATGGCTAGATTTGTATTCCCAGGAAGATGGAAAGAACAACAAACTCAATGAAAAAGTTAGACCTGTAAACATACAGCGGAATAGCATGCAGGTAGCAGCATACAACATGCTAAATTTAGACCACAGGGGTTAGTCAGGAATCCTGTACACATCTTGCAAGGAAAACATACTGCCACTAGAGTGCATCACATGACAGCATACCTGTGACAGAAATGACAAGATCAGGAGAAGAAAGGTTAAGAAAAAAAGTTGGAGGGTTATAGTCAAAGGTTACATCCTGAGGAGAAATTTGTGAGGCAGGGCTTCACTATCATCCAGTATCCAGAAGAGCTACAGCTGGGAAGGGTGAGACAGCACAGAGCTCATCTGGGGAAAAGGTAGAATAGAAACTGACATAGACATAGGGAAACTGGCAGGGAGGTTCCCTTATAGTATTAATATTGAAACTAAATATGAAAAATGTTGCACTGGTTTCTTATTCTTGAGGAATATAATGTATTAATCTAAGTAGACAAATATGAGCATATAAAAAAATTAATTTAGCTCAATGCCTTTTGAGCCTGTGCTTCTGTCCCCCCTGCTGTGTGCCCAGATGGACCAAAAGTTATATAGTAATTCCAGTGGATCATCTGCACCAGATAAGCTCCACTGAGCAACCAAAAATGGTTTTAAATCTGCCAACACGCAGCGCTCAGGTGGAGCTGTGTGTTCATCTGTGATCTGTGTGATGGCATGCACAATTCCATTATGTGCATACATGGGGTTTTGTGCCGGTGTTTTTCTGTGTAAACTGTTTGCTTCTGTTTTTGACAAGTTAGGGGTGAGAACAGATTTATTTTAAACCAAACCACAAAACCAAATCTAAACCTAATGGTGATGTGTGATTTGAAAATTTGTTAATGAGCTGTCGCCTGCCAATAGGAAGGTTGGTAGTTTGATCCTTGGCCCTGCAGTCCCATGTCCAAGTGTCTTTGGGCAAGACATTGAACTCCGAGTTGCCCCCAATGCTGCTTCATCGGAGTGTAAATGTGTGTGAGTGTGTATCTGATGAGCAGGTGGCACCTTGTACGGCAGCCTCGGCCACAGTGTATGAACGGTGAATGGTTCCTGTACTATGTAGAGCGTTGAGTACTCGTTGAGACTAGAAAAGCGCTATATAAAAAAAAACAGTCCAACAGTATCAGCATCAATGTAACGTTTGACAATTAATCTAAATCGGTAAACTATGTGTTTATTGTAACCAAAACTAAAATTGTAAAAAAAAGTCGAAAGTGGCTTTTCATAGTTTTAGTTTGTGTCTGTTGACTTTGAATGAAGTGTAGTGATGTATTTATGTTTAAATAGATGCAGCCATTGTTAGACTGCTTAAAGGAGGTGAAAACCTGGATGGAGTTAAACTTCCTCACTCTGAATGAAAATATAACAGAAATCATCATGTTTGGACACATTGCTGGGTGACCCTTTTGGCATTTTGGGCCCCTTTAGCCTCCCAAAATCAATCCACTATTACAAATCTTGGTGTTATTTTTTGACACCTCATTTACTTTACTACTAGGGATGAGCGAGTACAGCATTATCTGTATCTGTTTACCACATGAATTATCTGTATCTGTATTCGGACTGGGCGTGGCCTAACCCGGAAGTGGGCAGATTTAACCCAGAAGTGGGTCGGGTTGTCTTGAAATGGGCGGGGCGGGGGTTTGGCCTCAGAAACAAAATTTTTGATATCACCCCACAAGTGTTCCATGGGATTGAGGTCCGCTCCATAACATCCATCTGGTTCATCTGGAACCAAGACTTTGCTCCTTACTGCTGTGTAGTTCACATTTAAAGTAAGTTAGCTAGTAGGGATGAGCGAGTACAGCATTATCTGTATCTGTTTACCACATGAATCCGTATCTGTACTCAGACTGGGCGGGGCCTAACCCGGAAGTGGGCAGATTTAACTCGGAAGTGGGTCGGGTTGTCTTGAAATGTGCGGGGCTTTAACCGGTATGTTATTTTAAGCATGCAATTGATATGGGTTGATCAGAAATTGTTATATTTATTGCTGATTAGAAAACTATTGATCAGTGGTGTTTTCATGGTAACAAACAAACTATATACAAAACAAGTTTTGCAACGATCAATACAACAATGCGGTTGCTATTATTAAGTAAAATGTAATGAACATGAGTTTCCATACTCAATAATATAACTTTCTTTTTTTAAACTTTTAATTTTTCTATGATCAGTGTGATAATTATTTTTTTTTTCACACCAGGTATGTGTGAGTGTGTGTGTTTGTGTGTCTGTAAGTAAGTAAGAGATACAGAGAGAGAGAGAGAGAAACAAAGAGAGAGGGGGGCGGGGGTTGGAATGTGTTTGTGTGTGTATCTTAATTTGTAATATTATTTTTTATACCGCAACTGCCTTTTATTTTTTATAAAACACAGCAAGAAAGTTTCAGACACTCAAAAAAACTGGTTAGAGCCAGCAAGCAGTTTAAAAAAAAAAAAAAAAACGGCAGAGAGATGCAACGCGAGTCGCATTCTACCAAGCACTATGTCTGAACAAACCCCACGTTTACCAGAAGTCTCCTGGTTACTAGGTACTAGTTTGAACCGAAGGATAAAACAAACCTGAAGCTGAAGAAACCCTAAAAGTTAACAGAAAAGCCCCGTGGACCTGAGGGAGACAGCTGTTCACTTCTCCGTGTTCTGTGTGTGTGTGCGTGAGTACAGCCGGTAGGACACAGCAACAGAAGGAATCTGTGTATGTAGGGAGGGGCGCTGTGACTAGCCTATCACAGAATAGTGTAGGGGAGGGGCGCTGTGACTAGCACTGTGACTAGCCTATCACAGAACGCAGATACAGTTAATGGAAACTTTTATTCAATCCGAGTACAGATATTGACTCGCATTACTCGTATAATACTTGTACTCGGAAAAAATGCTTTATCCGTACCGGATACTCGTTTCAGCCGAGTATCCGACTCATCCCTATTTACTACTTTACTTACTAGTAAACAAATCAGTGCAGTTGTCAAGACCAGTTTCTTCCAGTTAAGTCTTCTAGCTAAAATAAAGGCGTATCTTCCATCCAAAGACCTTGAAAAAGTCATCCATGCTTTTATCACTGCTCGGCTGGATTATTGGCTGTAATTCTTTATATGGGTCTACATCAGAAACCTTTAAATCAGCTCCAGTTAGTCCAAAACGCAGCTGCTCGCCTTTTAACTAAAACAAAAAAACGTGAACACATAACACCAGTCTTGGCCTCCCTCCACTGGCTACCTGTTCATTATAGGATAGATATTAAGATTTTGTTGCTTGTTTTTAAGGCTTTAAATGGTTTGGCGCTATCTTATCTGGCTGATCTCTTATGCCATCATTCTCCAGTCAGAACGCTGAGGTCAACCAATCAGCTGCTCTTGGATGTCCCTGGATTAAAGCTAAAAAATAAGGGCGATAGAGCCTTTGCAGTGGGTGCCCCCACCCTATGGAACAACCTCCCCATGCATAGTAAAGCTGCACAAACCTTACAAACGTTTAAATCGCTGCGTAAGACGCACCTTTTTGCTGTAGCTTTTAACCCTCGTTAACCTGAATTCTGATGTTTTAAAGTGTTGTGTTTGTCTCCCTGTGATTCACTCTGGTTATAGTAATTTTTACACTTGTTATTTATGTATTTGACATCGACCCTGTTCAGCACTTTGGTCAACTGTTTTTTTAAATGTGCTATAGAAATAAAATTGACATTGACATTTAAAAAAAGGATCTTTTTCTTTAACAGAGAGGTCAACCTCCTTAGAAATCCTTTCCATAATGTTGTCACAGCATTACATAATCTGAGCCTGTCACTGGCCAAGCAAGCCCTTTTGTGGAGGTAAATACAAGCTGCACAATTGCTTATTGTAGCTTATTAGCCCACATGTTTCTAACAATGTTCTTACCCAGAGAAATCTGTATTTTTATTTAAGGTAATGGCCAGTAACTGTTACATTTGGTCTCCTGTCAATGGTGTTATACTGTATTTATATTTGCACCTGCGTTGTGGTTGTGTGCCTGAAGCTGTCATAAATTGACTTTTTATCAAGTTCTTGGCAGCTTTGCTCCCAGCCCCTCTGACAACAACCTCAACATTGTTGGAGAAACAGTGAATGTTACCATGAAATTGCTTTACTTAGCGTGTTCTCACCTAATATAGCAACCCATCTCACGGCCGTTCGTGAAATGGTCAAGTTATTTAACCTATTGATTTGTCAACAAGGACACGATTTTCTCGTTTATTTATGGGAACATGACCATTTCACGAACTACCATGAGACTGGGGTGGATTTAATCACCATGTCTTTTTGTTTTGGAGGTGAAAAACCTTCTGGATGATTAACATTTAAAGAATCCTAATTGGGAGAAGCTGACTGCAACAATGGCAATGGTGGTGAAGACAACAACTCCGCTGATCCAAGGCTACGCTACAGTGCCACCAAACTGCATATTTATATTGTTTTGATTAAGAGACCCCTAGCGACAGAAAAATTACCTATTGTACATTTAAACAATTCACCTTATCTTTAAAGTTATCTTGGAAAAATATAGGTATTAACAATAAGCAGCAACTTATCTCCCTGGATGTAAGGTAAGGTTAAGCCAATGCTACTTTTAGCAAAAAAAGAATTGGACCTTGTTTTGTGTAAAATAATAACACTCACCACATTGCTCATGGTGTTGCTTTCCTACATGTGTGGTATTGCTGTGATAAACAGATTTACATCACTATTAACAAAGCACCTACTGCCTTAAAACACCACATTGCTTCTCTACAAGCATGGGACCATCTAGAATATGGTAAATGTTTACTCACAGCACTATAACACATACAAGAACAACTTCATGTTAAAGTTGCAATCCTTTTTAAATAATGGAATCTTTTTTTCTTTAAAAATCCTCTTCTTTGCTATTATGCTGCCATGTCTGGAACCATAGAAACTACAATCTGTAACCAACATGGCTCAACTAAAACCTCAATATCAGTGTAAAGATTCAATCCATATAGTCACAACAGTCCTTCATGACACATTAATAACAGACTTGTCCCTAAACAGATCAAGATTAAGTGTAGTGGCCATGTGGAAGACAACAGGGGAAAAAATGTCTTGAACATAAAACTATTGTCTCATTATACTGCCATATAAAATAAGGTGAAAAAAAAGGATTGTACCTTTAAGTGTTTCCATTGATAAGACCTATTAGAGGGATATATCCAGGTTCCACACACTGCAGCACCCACATGACACATGGAACAAGAATCCGAGTGATTAATAACAGCATTATATGACAAGGACAGCAACATTGTGTGCATTGTTATTATCATGTAACAGTAGAACATTTTAACAAAAACATTGAACAAATTGGAAAAACCTTTTACTGGCAAAAAAAAAAAAAAAAATGCTATTTGAAAATACCATGATTTACAGAATTAATTTATCTATAAAAATCTAAATCAAAATGTTTTTTCTCCCTCTTATCCACCTGGTAGTGCTTGCCAATGAAGTAAAGAATCAAATTCTCTCAACATCACATGCATTAGCAGTAGCGGGCCTAAAATTAAACCTAAATAACGTGACAGATCTACAGTATGTGAAATAACTTGCATGTGATTGTCAGAGAAATGGTTACTTTATTCAATGATTTGCACTCACATCGCATCATCAGAGCTGGAGAATTAAACCAAGTTAAATAATCATGTGATAGAAAAAGGGATGGAAACAAGCAATTCCTAGTTTTACATTTTCACTGTTTTCCCTTTTCTAGTCAATTTCAATTTCTTTTAAAAATTAGCTTCACTTTGATGTTATAATTTCTGACACTAGCTGTTATAATCAGATTAATGTAATCTCTTTACATGTAATCCTGTTATTGTCCCACACCGCCTGCCACATGCTCACCAGTAGAGATAGTAGAAGAAGGAGAGGACGAAGAAGGAGAGCTTGCACCAGGCCTCCTTTAGGCAGAACTTGAGCGTCTCACCATTCATCACAGATGCTGGGTCGTAAAGCAGCTCCTTAGTGTCCGTTGGGGAATGGAAGTACCTACCACAGAGGGCAAAGACCACATCGCGGGTAGTTGACCCATTCCAGACCCCAGGGGGAGGGGGAAGGACGGAGGTAGGTGAGGAAGATGATGGGAGGAAATTTAGAAGGAGATGGCATGGAAAAAGATGGCTTGATGAGTTATGGGGACATCATGCATCAGATGTGGGTGAAATAGTAGTTGAATATGTTTGTGAAAATGTACCGTTCCCCAAAACCCCTTTTGGTAAATTTTTTGTAGTTTAGCCACTGTAACATGGTACAGCAGGCCTGTCAAACTTTGGATGTCTCCACATTCTATGGCAGGGTACCCCCAGGATCCAAAATTCAAGACTATTTAAGACATTTTAATACCATTTGAAATGAAATTCAATGCCAACTTCGTACCTATTCCGACAGAGAATGAGGGGAAAATGTTAAATATGTATACATATTAAACCCTAGAAAATACAGTGAGGAAAATAAGTATTTGAACACCCTGCTATTTTGCAAATTATCCCACTTAGAAATCATGGAAGGGTCTGAAATTGTCATCGTAGGTGCATGTCCACTGTGAGAGACATAATCTAAAAAAAAAAATTCCAGAAATTACAATGTATGATTTTTTCAACTATTTGTATGATACAGATGCAAATAAGTATTTGACCAGCTGAGAAAATCAATGTTAATATTTGGTACAGTAGCCTTTGTTTGCAATTACAGAGGTCAAACGTTTCCTGTAGTTTTTCACCAGGTTTGACACACTGCAGAAGGGATTTTGGCCCACTCCTCCACACAGATCTTCTCTAGATCAGTCAGGTTTCTGGGCTGTCACTGAGAAACAGAGTTGGAGCTCCCTCCAAAGATTCTCTATTGGGTTTAGGTCTGGGAGACTGGCTAGGCCACGCCAGAACCTTGATATGCTTCTTACAGAGCCACTCCTTGGTTATCCTGGCTGTGTGCTTCGGGTCACTGTCATGTTGGAAGACCCAGCCTCGACCCATCTTCAATGCTCTAACTGAGGGAAGGAGGTTGTTCCCCAAAATCTCACAATACATGGCCCCTGTCATCCTCTCATTAATCCAGTGCAGTCGCCCTGTCCCATGTGCAGAAAAACACCCCCAAAGCATGATGCTATCACCCCCATGCTTTACAGTAGGGATGGTGATCTTGGGATGGTACTCATCATTCTTCTTCCTCCAAACACAGCTAGTGAAATTATGAGATTTTGGTCTCATCTGACCACATGACTTTCTCCCATGACTCCTCTGGATCATCCAAATGGTCATTGGCAAACTTAAGACGGGCCTTGACATTTGCTGGTTTAAGCAGGGGAACCTTCCATGCAAACCATGAAGTCTTAGTGTATTACCAACAGTAACCTTGGAAACGGTGGTCCCAGCTCTTTTCAGGTCACTGACCAACTCCTCCTGTGTAGTTCTGGGCGGATTTCTCACCTTTCTTAGGATCACCCTCACTGATACACCCAATGACTCTGCTGTGGTTGGATGTATCAGCGAGGGTGACGAGGCTGAGTACAGAACTGTGGTGGGGGACTTTGTCACGTTGAGCTGTAGATGGTTCTGCTCACTCCATGTGACAAAGACTAAGGAGCTGGTGGTGGATCTAAGGAGAGCCAAGGCAGCAGTGAGCCCTATTTCCATCCAGGGGGTCAGTGTGGACATTGTGGAGGACTACAAATGCCTGTGGCCATCAAACTTTATAACTCCTCCCTCTAAGTGTCTGACACGCAGACACTTAGAGAGGTTGAAACTGGACAATATTGAATATATTGACAATAATATTGACAATATTGTGAAATTCTCAAGTTTACCATTGCAATTCCTTAATGATGTCCATCCTTCCATCTTCATCCGCTTATCCGGAGTCGGGTTGCAGGGGCAGCAGTTCCAGTAGGGGACCCCAAACTTCCCTTTCCCGAGCCACATCAACCAGCTCCGACTGGGGGATCCCGAGGCGTTCCCAGGCCAGGTTGGAGATATAATCTCTCCACCTAGTCCTGGGTCTTCCCCCCGGCCTCCTCCCAGCTGGACACGCCTGGAACACCTCCCTAGGGAGGCGCCCAGGAGGCATCCTTACCAGATGCCCGAACCACCTCAACTGGCTCCTTTCGACGCGAAGGAGCAGCGGCTCTACTCCGAGCTCCTCTCGGATGACTGTGCTTCTCACCCTATCTCTAAGGGAGACACCTTTAACGTTACCTGCCGGTCACATCGTCTCTAAACAGTCCGCTCAGTGGTGTCCTGCATGGATCATCAGGTGTTAGAGTCAAGCAGCTGCTCCCTCTGTTTGCTATAAGACGCAAACCGAGCAGATTAATGCACTCACAAATACAATCGTTGCAAATGTTATCGCCCCATGTTTGGCTAGCTCATAAGCCGTTAGCCTATTAGCTTGAGTTTTGTCTTAAGGCACCGAGCAGTCAACCAGGCTCCAACGCTCACTGACACATTACGCACATCCTCCGCTTAGGTGAACCGCTAAGCCGCCGATACCGGTCAGAGAGGCGTGTTTACTTTGTGTCTTGGTCCTCCGGTGCATCCAGCGATGGGCTCCGGTCAGTTTTTAATTAGCCTACATTAGTAACAGTTAAGTTTTTTACAATATGAACTTAATCCTAGGAGAGGCAAAAAAGACTGTTGTATACCAAATTCAATGCTTTTAGGGCCTTAATTTGAAATTATAATGTAAGACTTTTTCAATGCATGTGCAAGTGCACGTATCAGTATGTTTACATGCACATAATATTTAGGTTTTTGCCCTAATTCAGAAAAAAAAAACAATATTCCGACTTTACATGGCTAATGAAAGTGAGTATTCCACTAATGTTCCCATTTACATGTAGGCCTAGCTGTGCAAAACAGGATTTTTTTCAAAGCTCACCAGCGGTGGAGGACTTGGACCGTGTGAACACAGCGTCCCTCTTTTATTCCTTCAACCATCTTCTTGAAAAGGTCGCCGTAGCGATGTTTGTTTTTCAGCACAGTATAATGTACAGTATTTATCCGTCAAGTGCAAATTTAAGAACCTTTTTACAGGGTTCTCGTTTTAAAACAAGTCAGCTAGGAACAGTGTTCTCACATATTATATATATTTTGTATTAAATTACTATCAATTTTGGGTTTGCCACATTTAGTTTAAGCTAGGGTGACCAGACGTCCCCGATTTTGGTGACCTGTCCCAGGCTGGATCTGTCCCCGGAAATGTCCCCGGTTTTCACTGTGACTGACAGACCCAAGATTGGAATGAAAGAAAGAAAACTCTGACCAAACGGAGCGGATCGAGCAGCGCTATTCAAAGCTCAGAGATGTTTTATAGAAAGCCGTATTTTACCATGCTTAAATCACTGATTATTTACATGGAGTCTGGTGGGTTTAGCGAACACAATTTCGCGGACTTGTATGTTTTAAAAAATTATCTTAATCTTTAACAGAAAGGTTGACCTCCTTAGAAATCCTTTCCATAATGTTATCAGACACTTAGAATATTAATCTGAGTTTGTCAGCAGCAAAACAAGCACTTTATGAACGTAAACACAAGCTGGACAATTATCCCATTAACTTTCATTGTTTATTGTTTAATTTAAACAAAGTATGATTTCATATTTGAATGCATATTCAAATACATTTTCACCCAGGTAATTTATGTTGCTATAAAAATATCAGAATTGGGGTTTATTCTAAATTTCTAAGTCCAGTCAACTCAGTAAGTTGATTACAGCAACTCCAACCACTGTGTAAAAATGAGTCCAACAATGATTTTCAATGGACCCTTTTCTCCCATTTCAAATTACAACCATCTATCACCTGCTGACTGATTTAAAACCGGAAGAGAAAATCCACCTTATAAAAAGAATCTGCATTTGTTATTGCTATGCTTCTAGCATTATCAATATTTGTAAACACAAACAGCACTCTCTTAAAGCTGTGAAAAATAAAGATGTGAAATGTCACCAAAGATAAAAACCTGACGGTGATTAATAGCAGAGTGGGATTGAGGATTGGAGGATGTTTCCTGGAGCTTTACATACCAGTGAGACTAATTTTAGCAGGGCTGAATTATGAAACAGACAATATGTCATACAGCAAATGAGTACTCAAGGAAATTCACCATGAGAAAACATGAGACGGAAATTCCAACTGCTGCCTTTTTGCTTTGTTTATGTACTTATGTACTGACTTTTTTGTAGGATGAATTTTCCCTTAATGGACCCCAGAGCTGACACAAATGAACTGTAATTATGTATATTTGTATGTTAATGAAACAGACCAGTTGCATTAAAGGGATACTTCATTTTATTTGGAACCTGGACATTATTTCCATATGTTTTTGTCTAAGTGATAGGAACAACAATCTTTAAAATTGGTCCTGTATTAATCAAGACAGTTGTGAAACAAGCTACAATGTATGTTATTGTGTAATTGCTCACCTTTTTATGTACGTCCACAAGAAGTTCTTGTTTTACCACTGACATGCTCAGATTCAAGTGTCTGTTATCATTAACATTAAAAACATAAATAAAATCCCTGGAATCACTATCCCAAAACCCACCAGGCTCATGCTTTCCACTGTTCCAACAATTAGCACTCTGAATCTGTTAGAATAAAGCCTTAATTTATTCATTTAGAAATTTATGGGCTCTGTTCACACTAAAAGTATTGTTTATTTAAATGGAGTCTGATTTGTTTGGCGAAATTGATTTTGGAGCTGTTTAACAAAAGGTCTATCCCTGTAGGGATAATAAATCTGAGCCTTTTAGTGGCAAAAACAATCAATTTTAGTGGATGTTTTTGATGATGCACATTTGCTAAATAGGTTTATATTGCAGGGCAGTTTGCAGCTGGTGGTTACAGCAATCTCGCTCAATACAGGACCAATTTAAAAAATTCTTGTTCATATTAATCACTTAACGAATGAAATGTCCCTTTAAGATAGCTGGATAATGGATTCAGCTTTTTAATACACAGAGCCCATCATGGAGAATTTCACTCATTTAAACTTTAAGATTATGTTTTGCAAGGTATGATGGGTAATACAGTTCAACCAGGAAGCTTCCATCATTACGCATATGGTCTGTTCAGTCATTAAACTGGCTAACAGATGGTTTATGCATGTACATACGGTATGTTCATTCATTTACACAACTGTGAAATGATCATACATGTTGTCATAAATTACAATGTACATTCACATTTCTGTTGGACCATAGATGACTCATGCATGTATGAAATCTTCAACAATGCACTTGAAAATGATTTTTAATGTATTTTGAGCGTGACAGAATGGGTTTTTGTAATGAGTCACTGCATGTAATTGCCAAGTATTTCTATAAAAGATCCATGCACAAGTAATTGATATGAGCTTAGCTAATAGTTAACAAACTACTACACAACACAAAAAGCTAATAACATGTCATTATCAAAAAATAACTTGGCACCATTTGTCTCACATTTCCCCTGAGCAAAGGTAACAGACAAAAGAAAACATTTTTTATTTTAATAATATTAATGTATACTTTATTAACCCTGCAAGGAGATGAACACTACCTTGATTTAACACTATAAACGCCATAGCCCATGCCATTTAACGTTGTGATCCAAAATGTTCAATTATTCCATCATTTTGTCTGCCATTTCCCTCCTGCTGTGACATTTCCTAACTAAGATGTGTTTCAAAATTTGTTGCCTTTAAGAATTTACACTGCAGGTTATATGCTGCTAAAACTCAAAAGACCATCAGATAGAACTAAACGATTTGCTTATATAAACAACAAATGTTTAGTGTCAACTGTGGAATAAACTTGGACTAAATATAATATGGAAAAGCATATTTTACATTGCTGCTTTGTGTGGGTTCAAGCTGTTAGATAAGATATATGTTAGATATAGAGATCTGGCTCCGTATGGTATGTGGGGGCTAAGTATGTATTTCCTGGCTGCTATAGAGATGGAGAGTGAGAAACATTTGGGTGTCCGGTTTAATAATAAAAATAATAATAATACTTTATGTGTATAGCACTTTTTTTTTAAGTGCTGAACAGTAAAAACAATACATAAAAACAAGATCCGTAATTAAAATAGAAATGCAATGAAATATTTAAGATTAGTGAAAATAGTATCCTTAAGAGCCTGGCGGTTTTAGTGTTAAAGACAGTGGACTAGGAGTGACTCAACATGGCTCTCACACACCCAATAAATACTTACTTAGTAGTAATATTAATTGGCAAATATTGGTCGAGAACAGCCCCTCTTAGTCATAGACATTCAGAGACATGCTCAAAGTTGACAAATCTTTCAGACTAACACGCACACACACACACTTTTTGAAAATGATGTAGATGGCAACCAAAGCATTTTAAAAGGAACATGTTAAAACTTTCACCCTGTGTTGATGGGTAATATAGTCGATTGAAAAATAAATGTCTCCGTGCATGCTATATTCACAGAGAACGATTAGTTTTTCATCTGCAAAATCTGTTCTTCCTGCATCTTGTGCTGCCATTTGATGTGACAGCGACGTAGTTGGAGGGAAGGAAGAACTGAAGGCTATTTCAGCCTGGATTTCGCTTATCCAGGTGTGTGCCCCAAATCTTCCTTGTTCTCTTTGCTTAATTGCAAACTCATTTCATTAAAGTTGATTTAGATAGGACTAATACAAAAAACATAGATAAGTTTAGGCAGTCATCTGATGTATGTAATGTATGTATGTGTTTTTAGCTGAAGCTAATTCAATTCAACAATTCAACAATTTTGCCTAGTAGGGCTTTTTGGTTAAAAAATAAAAATACAGATTAACAAAACATAAGAATAGAGATGAAATAAAATGGAATTAAATGAAATAAATTAAAGAAAGTATACAGAGAGAGAGCAGTGTAAAAACTAAATATGAGAGCAATATTGTTCCTGAATAAGCCACAATTTGTTTTTGTTTTTAAGGTGGCTAATGTTGGGATTTCTCCCTTTTACTGAAAAGGCAGTTTGGGCAAATGATGTTCTACGAAAATGGATGCTACAATTACCATTTAATGATGCTTGGGTGATGGATCTGGTACAACGTTGCTGTCTTGTTATTGTTTTGCAAAGGGGTGGGGGAGCAGCATTATTTAGGCATTTGAAGAGCAATTTAACAAAATGCAGGGAGATGAAATTAGCAAAACTTAAAATCTGATGGTACCTCATTTTCTTCTTGTCCAGGACTTTTAAGGCTCAGTTATAAAGAAAATATATGGTGTTAATGATGACTGGTGAGCTTGGGAACATGGTTGAAGGAGAATTCTGGTCGATTCCAACACGTAGCATTGTTGTCTGTAAATGTGGCGGTCTGTCAGTAGAGAGAGACTAACCAATCAGGTATGTCAGTAGAGAGAGACTAACCAATCAGGTCTGTCAGTAGAGAGAGACTAACCAATCAGGTCTGTCAGTAGACAGAAACTAACCAATCAGGTCTCTCAGTAGACAGAAACTAACCAATCAGGTCTGTCAGTAGAGAGAGAAACTGACCAATCAGGTCTGTCAGAACGTCATTAACAGTGCCCCCCCCCATGTGAAGTGATTCCTTCAGAGTGAACACAGTAGGCTCGTTCGAGATGAGCCAGGTCTGCGCAGAATCAATCACCGGCGATCGGCGCCCGTTGCATGCCGGTTAGATTTGTGTCCGACTTGATCCCGACTTGCTCTGACGTCATGCACACGTGGGCAACAATAATCTCACGAGAGCAAAGGCGGCCGCAGTTCTGAGACCCAGGCGGCGCAGTTGGTTTTCACCGACGGCAAGAGCCAGGCGGACCCAGAGCATGCTGGGAAACGCCGGCCTCTCAGCTGATTTAACAGCTGATTGGTTCACGATCAACTCAACATGATGACGTTTTATATAAACCTTTTATTACTTTTTTAATCGGAGGGATTTTATTTGCTGTTTGTCTGATTTAAAGACTTATTCTGTACAGAACACATGTTGTGTGGCTGATAGTTACGTTTAGAAGTCAGAGAGACTAAATCCGTTCAAATCAAGGATCATCTACAGTGTGTTAATTAGAATCAGCAACAGATCGCATGTAGAGCACTTGGACAACTACTCTGTCATAATTGAAACAACTGGAGACTGTGTACAAGCTGATATGTGGGTCTGATTATATTTTATTAAATCGGAATCGCACCAGTGTTTTTGTCACTTCCTGTTCAGCCTGAAGGGTGCTGGAATCGACTGGAAACTGTCCTACTTTACCGCAGCTTTTTGTCCCCGCCCCCTGCTGCTGCCGCCTGCTCTCGTCTACTTTACAGGCGAGGCGCAGTTCATCTTGAACGAGCCTAGTGAATCTGACTGCTGGAGATGTGAAAGAAAGGTGTGTGTTAGTGTGGAAAACAGGAAATAAACAGAGGTATGTGCACTGGCTAAAATAACTTGAACTTTTATGCCTACCTGTCACATCTATAGCAGTCAAATCTGCTGTGTTCACTTGAAAGCAATCACTACACATGGCTAGGCACTGCCTGACTTAAGCCATACGCCTGTTGGGTGCAAAATCTAGCAGGAGGATAACTCATGTAGACAGCACCGATTGTTTTCATTTGTCTTACTACTGACAGACCTCCATATTTTCGAACAACAGAGCTACATGTTGAAATCAACCGGAATTCTCCTTTAAGACATACGATATGTGTGAGAGAATCATAGAATTTAAAAAATAAAAGCACAGTCAAAAGTCAAAACAGTTTGTTATCATCATAAAAAAATACCAAATTGGCCTTAATGGTTGTACAGATTTTCTTGATATGACATTTAAAATTCAATTGATAGTCCATAATTATTCCCAGATCCTTCACTTCAGGTACTTGTTCAATAATCTCCCCAATAATTAGTACATTCAAAAATTGTGTTAGAGGTAGTTTTTTAATGGAAAAGCAAACTGAGTTTTTTTTTTGTGTTTAAAGTTAAAAGATGAGGCCAGCCAACATGATATTTTGTCTAAGTTGGCATTTAGTTTGTCAGCCACAGAAGAACAGGTATTACCAGATGCATACACCACTGTATAATTTGCATACATCTGTAAACATATCTGGTCTTAAGTCTGGCAAATCATTTATGTAGAGGCTGAAGCTTATGGGTCCCAAGACAGTACTCTGTGGGATCCCTGTTTCAATTTTGAGAAAGGTGGATCTCACATTATTATTTATAGTTTATTTTATAGTTTTTGGCCTTTAAATATGATTCAAACCCGGACAATGACTGTTTGGATAAATTAAACCTAGCTAATTTTGAAATTAGGGGGTTTGCGATTTATTGTATCAAATGCCTTTTTTAGATCTAGAAATACTTTATTTATATCACACACACACACGCATTATATATATATATATATATATATATATATATATATATATATATATATATATATATATATATATATATGTATATGTATATGTAAAAATCCCCCTCACCCCTTGTGGGGTGGTATGTGTCATCCTCAAGCTCGGGTCCTCTACCAGAAGCCTGGGAGTTTGAGGGTTCTGTGCAGTATCTTAGCTGTTCCTAGGACTGCACTCTTCTAGACAGAGACCTCTGATGTTTTACCTGGAATCTGCTGGAGCCACTCTCCCAGTTTGGGGGTCACAGCCCCCAGTGCTCCGATTACCACTGGCACCACTGTTGCTCTTACTTTCCACATCTTTTCTAGCTCCTCTTTCAGCCCTTGGTATTTCTCAAGCTTCTCGTGTTCCTTCTTCTTGATGTTGCTGTCGCTTGGGATTGCCACATCTATCACTACTGCCTTCTTCTGCTGTTTGTCGATCAACACGATGTCTGGTTGGTTAGCCATCACCAGTTTGTCAGTCTGGATCTTGAAGTCCCACAGGATCTTAGCTCGGTCATTCTCGACTACCTTAGGCGGTGTCTTCCATTTGATCCGTGGGACTTCCAGCCCATACTGTGGCAGATGTTCCTGTACACTACAAGTATGGGTTGGAAGTCCCAAGGTCAATATATATATATATATATATTGTTGGAATATAAAATGTTATATGTGTTTAAACACTGTGTGTGAGTTGCGATATTGATTATACATTCAAGCCAAAAGGCAAAAGCATTAGTTCAATATAAAAGGAGTCAGTCATGCATTAAGTTGTTTGCAATACTCCTTTTCTCTAACATAAGGTGGTCTGGTACATTTCAGTATAATCCGGCCTCTCTTAAATGTGTCAAGAAGAAATTGGTTGTTAAGGACGCTTCCTGACTCTGGTTCCTGTCCCTCTTCTACAGCTCACTTATCCTTTGCTTTGCAAGTCTTGAATTAAGAGTCATAAAACTTCAGTCACATTCCAATTGAAAAGATAACGAATAAACGCACAAACACTTCACCTCAATGTGACCTGGAGATCCCACCCTTTTTGAGATAATACTGGGGGTCCGAGAGCCAAAGAGACAGACAAATTTGGGGGAGAGCCGTGTTAGGTTGATTCTTTATTTGTCTCTAGAATATTCTAATAAAAAGGATTCACACATCAACATCTGGGATTCTGACTACTAATTGACTGAACCCTGAGACCGGAGCAGGATTTTAACTCCAACAATTTGGCGCCCGAACGTGGGGCATTGAGGAAGGCACGGACCCATCCTTAATTGAACAACTAGGACGAGACGCGTCTCCACATTCAGCCCGGGCACTAATAAAAGGTAAGCAGAACCTGTTAATATCAAATCTGCAGCATTGGATATTTTCAAAATCTGAATGTGGAACGGCTCTGTATCCTAGTTGCTAAAAAGTGATAAATTTGTGAAAGATATTGATGTGTGAAAATGTTTAATGTTGATGTATATATTTTAAATTTAAAAAAAAAACAACGTAGTACTTGCAAAAAATAGGTACGAAGACGTAGTGTTTACAGGAGGATATCCTTTGCGCGCGTGATATTTTTCTACAAAGTAAGCATGAAGGGCACCGCTAAATTGGAAAACTAGTAGTGGGAAGAGTAGTTTAGTAGTTAATTAACCAGACGAAAGGTAATGTATTTCAAAGAGGGAATACATGAAGGTGTAGTCTCCAAAAAATAGATGTGAAGAGTAGTTTCTAAATTGGGCCATAGAAATGAAGGTAGTCTGTGTATATAGATCAGATGAAAGGTAATGTATTTCAAACAGGGGATACATGAAGGTGTAGCGTCTGGAGGATGAAGAGTAATTTCTAAATTGGGCCGTAGAAATGAAGGTTGTCTGGTGAATCAGATGAAAGGTAGTGTATTTCAAACAGGGGATACATGAAGGTGTAGTGTCGGGTCCACGAAGAGTAGTTTCTAAATTGGGTAATAGAAACGAAGGTAAAATAAATAAAAAATAAAATAAAAAGGAATAGTATGGCGGAGGCTAAGATGCAGGAAGCAGGTCGGTTAGAATCAGGACCGCATAAAACCGTGGTCGGATCAGCTCCAATTAACATTGAAATACGTGGGTCTGTCCACCCAAGAAAAGGATAAAGATGATAAATTGAAAGAAGTACAACAATTATTGGGCCCCATAGTCGACGAAGATCCAAATAATACCACCAAACCGTTGTATACATGAGTCTGGGATGACCTACACGGATTCCGTGCGGACATACAAAAATTAAAGGACGAGGAAAAAGATAGCTGGAATGATGATACAGGGAAAAAATACGTAGGAAGATAGATAAAAAGAATAACAAAGCAGCAATCTTACATGGTATACTAATGGTAATGCAGGGAGCTGCGCACCTTATTAAAGTGAAAAAAGAAAAGAACAGTGATTCAGGCGAAAGTGAACAAATAGTGCAGACTCAGGACCCTGATATTAGACCCCCACCCTACTCTCTGCCGGTAGAGACGCCTGGAATTTATCCAGTCGTTAACATACATGAAGGGACGGTTGTAGTGCGAAGGGAGAGAGACACACCGGGTCCGAGCTCAGACTTTGAGTGCGCGGCCCCGAGCCCCTCCGCCCCTCTCCACTCTCAGTCAACTCCGCTGCCACAGGGCGCGAAAAGCAACAGTGTGATGAGGAAGAATTTCAGAACTTTAAATTATGGAGACAGAGAAATCAGGGTGCCTCCGAAGAAAATCGAGGAGGGTTTTTACCCTACCCATCCAGTCAAGCTCAGGGGCTAGCACATTCAAAAGGGAAAAAAGAAGGAAAAGATGTAAGTACGGACAGGGAGCGACATAGGTCACAACACGATAGTGGTGAAGGAAACAGTAAAACAAGAGGGAAAAAGGGAAAGAAATGGGAAGACGGTACGAGAGTGACAGTACAGGCAAAATTAAAGGGACAGTGGATGAATGACAGTGATTCAGATAGTAGTGACGATGAAAGACCACAGACTGATGGGGAAAGTACGGACAGCGACTCTGACCGTACAGATGACAGAGATTATCAGCGGCTACATGATGAGGTAGAAAAAATGAAACGTCAGCATGACCAGACTTTGTTATCATTATTGCAAAATACGCAGACGATAATTCATGACCACGCCACAGACCTCCGCAGAGCGTCACAGGCAGAGTATGTTCCCCACCCATCTAACTCTTTCTCACCAAATAATCCCTTCTCCCTTACACCCCGACATCGCTCGATATCCCCCCAGGAGGGGCCCACATATTTCACCCGCTCTAGGGCTCGACAGGAGAAAGACCCAAAATCATCGCACCAATTTCTGTTGGTTCATGCTCCGGGTCAAGCGCGAAAGTCATAAACCATGGAAATTAGCAGACCTGGACTCGCTCACGGCCAAAATGCCAGATGTGCACGGTGGAGGTGGCCCGTGGCTGGATAAATTAGATGCGTTAACGGGGGGAAATGATTTAGCATTGGGTGATTTTAGGGCAGTGTTGTCTAGATGTGCGCCGCCCCAGGATGTCCGTACAATTGAGATAAAAGCACAGACAGCCGCGGTGTCTGACTGCCAACCATTCTGGCCCCACTTGGCACAAATATCAACCGTAATGCGTGAATTGTTCCCGGTCCCACAGTCGGGCGGGGGGGCGTCATCTTTTCCGTGGAATGGTAGTGATGAGCCGCGAAAATATTTGTCTGTTTGTTATGAGAGTTGGACCGCTCAAACCGGTCACAACCCTGTGAAAATGGGCTTAGGAACTGTGTGGTTCAGACGTGCTGTGCTGGCTGGTCTCCCAGGAGAAGTAAAAGAAAAGTTAGAAGAGAATCCAGATTTGCATGACAGTTGTGATGATGAGACATGGAAAAGGCATGTCTGTCATAACTTAGATTTGGTGAGAAAGAAAGTTATGGCTGAAAGTAAAGCTACTATAGACCTTCAGAATCAGCTTCTTAGGCTGCAGTTGGCTGAAGCCAAGAACAAACTAGCCGAGGGAAAAAAAAGATAAAGTGACCCCTAAACAGATGCCTGTTGCAGCGCTTCCTCCCATTTTGTCCCCTCCCACAACTGAAATGCATGTAGAAGGAGTCCCAGTAGGTGTGTATTTGTCAGGAAATGCAGCTATCCCCAATAATTACCTACATGTCCCTCCACAGCAGCAGTATTCTCCGTATCCCCCTCTCCCTGTTTATCCCCATCCACAGCCCCAGGGTTATTTCCCACCCCCGAGAGGAGCTCAACGAGGGGCGTATGGATACAGAGGCAGAGGTGTCCGCCCCCAAGGGCGTGGGTGCTTTAACTGTGGCGACCCCCTCCCACTGGAAAGATTCCTGCCCTATCCTCCCCAAGAGGCCCACAGAACCAAGGACGAGGAAGGGGAAGCATGAGAGGAGGAAGAGGAGGTGGGGGTCACCAAGCCCCAAACACAGGCCTGCCCCAGGGGCCAGTACCCCATCACTCAGCCGCCAAATGGGTCCGACTGCTACGACGGCTCATACTGACGGAGCCCAGGAGACACCATGAGGGGACCTACGGCAGACCCCCTCATCCCAGTGGAAGTGTGTGGTAACAATTATCCTTTTCTTGTTGATTCTGGCGCCACGTACTCCACATTGAACGACACAGACAATGTATCTCTCTAAATTTCATGTGACTGTGATGGGTTTCTCTGGGCAAAAACAGAAACTGCCAATTTCAGCTCCGCTCCCGGTTAAAGTGGGAGCCCGCGCTCTCATCAGTTTGTTGTTTCCCCACAGTTCCTGTTAATCTCTTGGGTAGAGATTTACTGATAAAATTGGGAGTATCAATCTTGTGTTCTCCAGATGGCATAACACTGACTTTTCCGGATGGAACCACGATGGACTGTGGCATGGGGGACATTGGGGCCAGTGGCTATTGACCCCACTACTGACCTCTCTCCAAAAGCAAACATGTTTTGGGCCTGCTTGGAGCCTGAGTCTCCTGACCACGAGGGCATCCTCTCACTCTATCAGTGGAAGAAATGGATCTGCAGCCTCCGCCCATATGTACCCCCCGTTGACTCTCCTCATGTCACCCTCTACTATGATAGGCAGGAAGATCCCCTGTACTATGATGCATTCTCTGAAAAGATGTGGGGTAAGCAGTGGGACATCCAAAGTACTGACATTTATGTGGGTCCACAAGGGGTTGCTGCTGCTGTAAAATTGACGCCAGAACAACTATCCTGGTATAAAATGGGAGATGAGGCTTACCCACATGTCTCTCTAGCAATAAATCCTAAACACCAGGCTAAGGAGTTAGGGCCCATGGTAAAGGCAGTGGTGAAAACAACTGATTACATCATGACACAGCTCCCTTTTGTGTTTTATTCACCTAGCACAGACACATATTGTATAAGAGCTGACCCCTCGGTGCAAGATACTGCTCATTTAGAACATAGGCTAATTCCCAGACATCATGGCAGAGAGCAGATGGACCACCCAGATTCTACAGACATGCTGAATGCACTGCCCGACACTATGTGGTGTAAGGGTCCCACAGATGTGGGCCTGATCCACTGTAAACCCGTAACATTTAAAATGAACACCCAAATGCCCATAAGGCAGCAACAGTATCCTCTTAAAACTGAGGCACTGGCTGGCATTTCACAAACAATTGAAGGTCTCATACAGGCAGGAGTTTTGGAGCCTTCCACCTCAAAGTGGAACACTCCTATCCTGCCTGTAATGAAACCTGCGACTGGCAAGTACAGGATGGTGCATGATTTGAGAAAATTAATGCACAATTGGAGACCACCACCTGTCCAGTCCCAAATCCCTATGTGGCTCTCACTAACCTCCTCCCTACGCAAAAGTGGTTCACGTGCATTGATCTTGCTAACGCTTTCTTTTGTCTCCCATTAGACCCAGCATGTAGGGACATTTTCTCTTTCACAGTGGGAGAACGACAGTTGCGTTACATCAGATTGCCACAAGGGTTCACCTTATCACCAGGTATTTTTAACACGGTGCTCCAAAATGCTTTGTCTGATCTTCCCATACCTGCAGATACTACAATTATCCAGTATGTGGATGATCTACTTGTGGCTGCACCCACGGTTGAAGCATGCCTTACTGCATCTAGTGCTTTACTGCGACGGTTAGCAGATAAGGGATTTAAGGTTAGTAAGGAGAAATTACAGATCTGTCGCAGGTCAGTTGATTTCCTGGGCCGTGTGCTCTCAGCTGAGGGCACTGCAATGTCAGCAGCCCATAGATCTACCATCTTGTCCCACCCACAGCCAACCACTGTTAAAGAAATGCTCTCTTTTCTGGGTCTGACTGGTTATAGTAGAAACTATATTCCAAATTATTCGGGCCGAACACAAATCCTACGCGACTTGGTAAATGCTGCAGGCATGCGTAATCAAAATCATTTTGATCCAGATTAAATGTTTTGAACAACTGGCCCCAGAAGGGAACAATCCCATCCAACTACCGGCCAATAACCTGCCTCTGCACAACATGGAAGCTCTTGTCAGGCATCATAGCGGCTAAGATGAATAGGCACATGGCTCAATACATGCACAGGGCCCAGAAGGGAATTGCCAATAACACCAGAGGAGCCATGCACCAGCTACTGGTGGATAGAGCAGTCACTCGAGACTGCAAGACCAGGCAGACCAATCTGTGCACCGCCTGGATTGACTACAAGAAAGCCTACGACTCAATGCCACATACATGGATACTGGAATGCTTGGAAATGTACAAGGTCAACAGGACACTAATAGCCTTCATCAAGAACTCAATGAGGCTGTGGAAAACAAGTCTGGAAGCCAACTCAAAGCCAATTGCACAAGTCACCAAAAGTGCGGCATATACCAAGGCGATGCACTATCCCCCCGCTGCTGTTCTGCATAGGCCTGAACCCCCTCAGCCAGATCATCACAAAGACTGGATATGGATAGATAGATAGTTGTTTATTGATCCCAAGAAAAATGGGAAATTCCAGTGTTACAGCAGCAAACAGTCACAATCACAGAATATAAATGAAATACTAGGAAAAATATACATACAGTACATACATACAATATACATGAAATAATAATATGAAATAAAATAAAAGAACAAATATTTGAATATGCACAGGATGGGTAAACAGAAATGGATACCAATTCGAGCCAAGAACACTCATCAGTCACCTCCTCTACATGGATGACATCAAGCTGTATGCCAGAAATTAGCGAGACATCGACTCACTGATCCGCTACCAGGATCTACAGCAATGACATTGGAATGTTGTTCGGACTGTACAAGTGTGGTTGCATGGTATCAAAAAAAAAGAGGGAAGATGATCAGAACTGAGGGGATTGAACTACCAGAAGGCCACATTGCAGTTGTTCAAGATAGTTACAAATACCTTGGGGTGCCACAGGAACGGAAACCTTGAGGAGGCAGCAAGGAATACCGCCACAGCCAAATACCTACAAAGAGTGAGGCAGGTCCTGAAAAGTCAGCTGAACGGGAAAAACAAGATGCGAGCCATCAACACATACGCCCTGCCAGTCATCTGATACCCCGCTGGTATGATAAACTGGCCAAAGGAGGAGATAGAGGCTACTGACATCAAGACGCAAAGCTCCTCACAATGCATGGAGGGTTTCATCCCAAATCCAGCACCCTGAAACTGTACACCAAGCGTAGTGAGGGAGGCCGAGGGCTAGTGAGTGTCAAGACCACTGTCCAGGATGAAACAACGAAGATCCAGGAGTACATCAGAAAGATGGCCCCCCAAAGATGAAGGGCTTAGTGAATACCTCAGGCAGCAGAAACCCCCCAAGGTGAGGACAAGAAAGATGAAGAACCGTCATGGAGGGACAAGCCGCTGCACGTGTGTACCACAGACAAATAGAAGAAGTGGCTGATATCAAGAAATCCTACCACTGGCTGGAAAAGGCTGGACTGAAGGAATCACTTCACATTGGGGTGGCAATCCCAAGCGACAGCAACATCAAGAAGAAGGAACACAAGAAGCTTTCAAGGGCTGAAAGAGGAGCTAGAAAAGATGTGAAAAGTAAGAGCACAGTGGTGCCAGTGGTAATCGGAGCACTGGGGGCTGTGACCCCCAAACTGGGAGAGTGGCTACAACAGATTCCAGGTAAAACATCAGAGGTCTCTGTCCAGAAGAGTGCAGTCCTAGGAACAGCTAAGATACTGCAGAACCCTCAAACTCCCAGGCCTCTGGTAGAGGACCCAAGCTTGAGGATGACACATACCACCCCACAAGGGGTGAGGGGGGATATATATATATATATATATATATATATATATATATATATATATATATATATATATATATTATGGTTAATAAGCAAGTAGCGGATTATGTAGAATGGTTGTGTCTGAATCCAAATTGCAGAGGACTCAGATAATGGTTTGTCTCAAGGGCATTCTTCCACCCATCAGGGAATTGCCCAGATTTATTGGAAATATTAATAAGATTGGTGAGTGGCTGGACCAGAATGCTACTATATTTTTTTTAAGAAAAGCTTTGTCTAAATTATAAATATATACTGAGAAGGTGGTGTTTATGTCCTGTATAGCTTTCAGAACAGCTTTCTGACCAACCTCCCTGAGCTGAAATGAGTTATCGTGATCTTTGAGCAGGTCTACTGTTGTTAGGCCTATATTGTTCCTGTTTGGAAAAGCTTGATGCAAGGTTGTTCACAGATTGTATGAAGAAGTTATTGAATTTATCTGCAACTTGTGCACTATTGGTGATGATGTTTTCATCCATTTTTAGTACATATTTGTTTTGGGTGGTGTTACCCTTTGGATTTAGTAGGCTGTTAAGTTACTTCCAAATTATTCTACCATTCCCTTTGGCCTCTGATAGATCTCGAATATAATTAATTGATTTTGACATTCTGATTTCTTTAATGACTTTGTTGTGTAAACCTTTAAATAGTTTCAACTCAATGTCCCTTCATGTCTTGATAAAAGTTTTCAGGGCATGATCCCTCCTTTTCATTAATTTTATAATATTAATCTAAATTTATGTGGAAAGGAAAATGACCGCGACTTAAAATGTCTACTCTAAATAGGAGAAAAGAGGATGGTGGCCTCGCAGTTACCAACTTTAAACATTATTCTTGGTACTCTGTGTTAAGTCCCCTCACACCTGGTTTAACTCAGAAGTGTCTGTTTGCTGGCGTACCTTAGAAAATGCTATGACAGAGCCTCGGTCATTCCATGACATTCATTTTGCCAATATCTCCATTAAACAGTGCCAGCTACAATTTGGCCCCATTATCTCTCATTTTATCAAAATTTGGAGATTAGCAGACAATTACTGCCATATAGCTTGGAACTGGCACACTTTTTCCCCATTATTCAATAATACAGCACTCCTGATTGGTAGGAGGTGTTGTGGAAGTTTCTGTACAGCGAGGGAGGAATTTGAGTGCCAGAAGAGACCTTGTTGAAACAAAGTAAAGACAGGCTGCAAACTGGATTTAAAGTGTTGGTATTCGGTGGAAGGGTTTAATTATTTTCTACAGCTCCACAGTGGAAACTAAGGGGGTTAATTGTCTAAAAGACATTTTTAGCGAGGTTGGCTTGTTACCCTTTTTGACTTACAAAAACGCATTTAGTCCACTCCGTTCCTGTTTTTTCTTTAAGATCTTAAGATCAGCACTCAAGGCATGCGGTATCCCCCTGGCAGAGGTCTCGGCCCATCCATCGTATCCGGGAAGTTATTTACTATGCAGCCACAAATCTGGCGGATTTGGCTTTCCTATTGAGAGGATCTGGATATGTGATAGCCCAGGCCTGAGCATTGATCTCGACTGGCATGATGTGTGGTCTAACATTCCAGATGTAAAAACGCAATCCTAACCATCAGCATATTCACTACAATTTAATTTATAGGACATATATAAATACAAATAACGTGAGTTCTGCCCACTAAAAGCCCAAGGTACTTATCTTCACATGATCTGGGAGTGCTCTCCCGTTGGTCAGTTCAGGAACAATATTGCATCCAAAATATCTGCCCTGATTAATAATACTGTACCTTTTACTGTCAATGTCTTGACTCTGAATGACCTGTCAGCCTTCCAGCTCTCTAGAACTCAAACATGCTGTATTAGCTGGACTTACAACTGCTAAGAGGGTGATTGCAACCCGTTGGAAACCACCTCATGACTTGTCTATTCGTTCTTGGACCCTTTCCTTTCTGGATGTCATATATTTGGAACTCTCCATGGCTCACATAAATGGAGTCCCAGGAACAACATTGGACACTTGGCCTAAATACTTGGTTTAGATTGTTTACTCACATAGCACTTTTGCCTTTTTGCTGTTTTCAAAATGTTCTTTGATGCTGAATAACGTTTTATGGTCACGATTCATCTGAGCAGGTTGGCTTAGTCCCAGGCTTAAATCTGTTTGTATAAGAATTTAATAAAACATCAGTGGAGAGACTGTAGCAATCTGTAGCACTGTTGTTAATCTAAACTTCTTAAAGCCGCCCTTCCAGCAACATCTGTAAACGCTGCAGGGCATCACATGGACAATCACAAGCAAGAAGCTACAAATACATTCACACACATATACTCATCCATATGTTGGTGTGGTCATGTACTATCCATGAACTCTGTTTAAATTGATCACAATCAATCAATGTGTTCCTCCCTCTTTTACTCTCCTCTGACTTGCCAGTATTAGAGCTCTCTCATTTCACTCACTCTTGCCTCACCATCCTGCCGCTCCCTCCTTCATTTTCCACCCTCCTTCATATCTGTCTTACCCCCCTCTCTCTTCTTCCTTGTCTTTTCATATCTCAGCTGTGCAGAAAGTAGCCTCTGTAGCCAGTGGGCATCTGGCACAGTCTCCAATTAATGAGACAGCAAGATGTTTTTTCTCTCTTTGGCTCTCCTCTCAGTCTGTAACTTCCCCAGCTGAGCACATGAGTTTAAACCAATCAGGCTGCCAGCTTTGTATGTCTAACCAGCACTGGCGGGAAAAGCAGCAACAAAGACAAAAAGAGACAAAGAAGAAGCAGCAAAAGAATTCTGAAGATCAGTGACTGGTGACCCATTTTTCAGACATTGCCTTTTAGATGCTTGAGATGTGTTAGAATATTGAAATACTTGCTTTTAACCATGCCTATTCTGCAGAACATTTATTGTAAAAATCCTCAGAAATTATCACTAGACATTTGCAAGGTAGAATTAAACACATATCATGACGGTAATAGTTAGCTGAAATTACCACGTTGAAAATTTGTGTTCCCGTCTACCGCAGACTTTATTCTTGATATTTTTCATTAGTGTGGACAAAAATGTTTTAGGCTGTACTAGAAAACTTATAGGGGATGTCAGCATGGTATGGCAACATCACGCGGCTCCGTGCTCCACCGTCAACACCCACCAGGTCGGTTGTTGCAGAAACGGCTGCGGCCATGACTGACAGCTGAAGCCACAAGGACCAACAAGATCTCACAAATTCACCTCTGATCGTGCAATATAACAGGATGTAGTTTCTTTAAACAGAACCACAAAACCTCTGACCTGTTGACGTTTTCAAGGTGTAGTGCAGGAAGACACGATCCGCTCTGAGCACGATCTGGGGTAAGCTTGCTTGCCTAGTACACACCAGCACCTCCAGTTTATTACGAACAGTGTGTTCTTAGGCAAACTTGGAGCATAGTGACTGACCCATAGAACTGAAATGGATAGAAAGGCCATTGAACTGTTTTCTGTGGTCATTTGATTGGTACACAATAAAATGGTGATTGTTGTTAGTTGTCATAGTGAGAATACATGTCAATGGGTCCGGTGTTACCTACTGGTTTCCGAGCCTGTCCAGATGCCGTGTAAACCTCAACGGCTACCCACGTCGACAGATTCGCTACAAATTCATATACATTTTACTGGCCTTTGCATGTCGCACCTCAATATAAACTATACTGAATTGAACAGAATATCTGAGCACGACACTACAATAACATTTTACAGCGGGAAAATTGTGTTTTAAAAGAAATTACGATGATCCGTGCCGCACTGGGTTCGAACCCTCTTCGGCAAAAATAATAGCATGCGCGCCCACTGCACTGTCCACTACACCATCACACCATTCACTTCACTGCTGAAAAAAATACTTTGATTTCTCTCAGTAGAACAAGAATCACAATTTAACAGAGCAAACCCGAAACAACTTGTTACCTTGATTTAAGCGTAACTTCATAATTAATTTGTGCACTATAACCTCCTGCTACACCTCTGCACTATCCATGTGCAAGGACTCGTCATAAATGATACCAGGCAGCACACGATTGGTGAAACAATCGGTCTAAAACAACTGGTTACCTTGGGCTGGAAACGCTTGATCCCGAGGCTCTCAATCAGCTACAACAACAAGTTTCTTGGATTTATGAGAAGAAGCAATATGTCTATTGACCTGCCTCAAATGCATATATATGTTTCTAATAGCCTACAACGTCATGTTTACGACAGAAGATACGCATTTGAAACCCCTACAATACAATACAAGTTCTGTTTAAGAAATGTTAATAGTTTGTGCCCAACCTTTTGAATTGTTGGTGTTGTAGTATAGGCTATTATGTCACCTACACCAGATATCAGCAGATATCAGCAAATCAGACAAAAAAGCAACACAATGAAGCAATGTTTCTTCATTGCAGTGGATTCATTGTGTTTGCATTTTTGTCCAAATGTTACTTGAACGTAAAAAGGTTCTGTCTGTGTGAAGTATCGGGAGCACTCATAACACAAAATGTTGTTAAACAACGCTTCACCTTTCGCCTTACACCACTTTAAAAACCGATTTGCATCTGTGCGTAGTGAGAGAAATCAAAGTATTTTTTTCAGCAGTGATGTGAATGACGGATGGTGTAGTGAACAGTGCAGTGGACTCGCATGCTATTATTTTTGCCGAAGAGGGTTCGAACCCAGCGCCGCACGGATCATCGTAATTTCTTTTTAAAACACAATTTTCCTGCTGTAAAATGTTATTGTAGTGTCGTGCTCAGATATTCTGTTCAATTCAGTATAGTTTATATTGAGGTGCGACATGCAAAGGCCAGTAAAATGTATATGAATTTGTAGCGAATCTGTCGACGTGGTTAGCCGTTGAGGTTTACACGGCATCTGGACAGGCTCGAAACCAGTAGGTGGAAAAACCAGAAGGCACATAACACCGTAAACTGTGTCGCAGCTCGCTGGGAAGAGAGCTCGGGAGAATTTCGGAGTTGCAGGGAGTGCAGAGGGACAGTTAAACCCTCCGCAGAGGGTTAGCATGACACTGACGTTAGACATAACCCATTGTTCGGTTCATTCTCTGTAACTGCCACATTTTTCACAGAAAAAATCGAGCAGAATAAAGCTGTCGCTTGTGTTGATAGCAAAGTGCTTTGTGTTGATGAAGAATGAAGTTAATTTGACTTATTTAGAAGCTGATTCTGTGCCTCGTAATGTTACTACTTCACTGCTGTTAGTTCGTTACTGCGAAACCTCAGCTGCGCCGACTGGGAAGTTGGCTTTGTATCGAAAGTGTATACAGTATGTTACCATGTCAATGGTACACATAAAATGGCTGTTGCTCTGACCATTCTGCTACGTAGATTTGAATGGAAATAACCTTTCTATCCAATTTGTTTCTATGGACTGACCCTTCACATATCTTCCTCACAGTCTGGCAGACGATACGGAGTCCCTTGCTGTAAACTCTAAAAACTCTTTTTTTTTTTTCCTATCTCTGTCAAACTTTTTAAAACAATGCTGCTTGAGGCTGTAGAGCACAAAGTACAGTAGTTTCATGGTGTTTTACTGTGGAATGAGGAAAAATGTGTTATGTGCAATATGTTCTTACTACGGATTTGTACAATACTTTATGTGCAATATATTGTTGTGACTGGTAGAGCTGGTCCTGTATTTTTCATATGTTCTCTCAAGGCATTTATTTAAATGTGCAGCTCTTATGTCCAAAAACAAATTTTCAAAAACAACATTTTTATTCCACTATTTAACCTAATGTCTAACTCATTCATGGAAGAGGGGAGAGATGACATTAAGTTTGAATTGATTTGAGAGGCCAGTTCTACTGCATGTTGCTGCCACGCCACAAAACGGATCCGTATCATGTTATAACGTGACAGTTTATTGTAATAACATGTTTTTCACTTTATTACGCTTTAAAGAATAGTAGGTTGGGATGATCCTTGAACTGCATTCCTGCACCTTTTGATAAATAATTAAATCAAGCTTTTTATTTAGAAATTGCTGAAGTCAGTTGGGAGTGAAGTAACCGTGAAGCCTACCGTTACAAATGGGCTTAGTATGGAACGGCACACTAATGTGCTGACTGATGCAATGTTTTGTTGTTTTTTAGCTGTCTAACAATAATATCGAATTAGTGACGCTGTTTTGCTGTCATCTACAATACAAGTTACTTTTTTTATTCAATTGTTAGCCATCAATGCCACCATAAGCCTAGACCTAACCTTTTTAGAAGTGAGAACATCCATTTACCAGTCTAGAACACACACACACACACACACACACACACACACACACACACACACACACACACACACAATGGATTTGATAGTCACCTCCACGTGTTGTAGAAGAGCAGCGGATGTTGAGGCCCACAGTCAGCCACTCCTGGGCACACAGGAACATGATGCAAAAGAGTCCATGGATGGAGTACTTTGGTAGCACCAACTGGGCTAGAAAGAGACATCAAGGAGCATGAGCAAGAGACAGAAGGATGGGGAAGAGGTGGATGAGTCAGATAGAAGAGGAGTGGAGCAAAGAACAACCGATTACTCGCTAGACTTAAATTACTGATATAGCTAGAGAACTTTAATGTCAAATTAAGCAGACTAATACACCAACACATCTCCTACTCATTTTGTATTGTTGGGACAGTGTTACTAAATTCAGATACTGGTTAAATGACCTTTGCTCTAATATAAGAACTGCATAAATTAACAAAGGGCAAAGTTGCTTAGCAGATGCCACATTATCATTGTAATGCCCAGAGGTGTAAGAAATCACAATAAGTATCATCATTAGCACTCAAAAACTCAGGGCAAGCTTCATACTAAGCTGTTGCAAATCTTTTCTATCTGAAAGCACCTAAATGGCTAAATTCCCCATCTAGATTATGGAGAGTTTAACTGCACAATGGGCAGCCCACACTGATAAAGCGTGGCCTCCATCATTATCACAACTGCAGGGCTAAGCTCCTGTGGACTTCCCAAGAGGAAGGTCCTTTTACTGACTGAGGAATACCTCTCTATTTCCTAACAGGGTTAGAGGCCCATCAGCTGTGATAACAGCCATATAAAATTCTCTATTTTAGTTTTCCATGCTGTTATAACGATATATAGAAAATAAATAAATATATATGTCGCCATATCAACCAGCGCTAATTGAAAGTTGTGCATAAAAGCGCCAGTTCAGCTTTAAAAAACAGGTAGAAAAGAATTAATTTGCACATTTCATTTTTTTTATGCAGTACAGTTTTTGTCATGAATTCTACACAGGTAGCAAATATCTGGGGCCAGATGCATGAACTAACTAAGACTGGCAGTGTTGCAGACTACATTTCCAGATTAGACTAAACACATGTACAATATTTTTTCTACCACAACAATTGACACCCACCAATAAAGACTTGCTTGCCAACCTACATTGGTTTTTCGGCCAATCACACTGCGCAGTGGATATTGCTTGCCATGCAAATCCCTCAGAACACCTGAATAACCCAAATGTCTTCATCCACTGAAATCTGCAGTATTTTCATCGCTGTAGTTAATGTAATTCATAAACAAAGCCGCTT
>JAEKDQ010000715.1:7500-12500 GCA_026937815.1 Etheostoma perlongum | reverse complement strand
CCGTGGGCTCGCTCGCTCCCGACCGTGGGCTTCGCTCGCTTCCCGACCGGAGGGCTCGCTCCCGACCGGCGGATCACTCCCCGACCGTAGGCTCGCTCGCTTCCCGACTGGAGGGCTCGCTCCCGACCGGCGGATCACTCCCGACCGGATCACTCGCTCCCCGACCGGCGGATCACTCCCCGACCGTAGGCTCGCTCGCTCCCCGACCGTAGGCTCGCTCGCTTCCCGACTGGAGGGGCTCGCTCGCTTCCCGACTGGAGGGGCTCGCTCCCCGACCGTAGGCTCGCTCGCTTCCCGACTGGAGGGGCTCGCTCGCTTCCCGACTGGAGGGGCTCGCTCCCCCCCGACCGTAGGCTCGCTCGCTCCCGACCGTAGGCTTGCTCGCTCCCGACCGGGCGCTCGCTCCCGACCGGAGGGGCTCGCTTCCCGACCGGAGGGGCTCGCTTCCCGACCGGAGGGGCTCGCTCCCCGACCGGAGGGGCTCGCTCCCCGACTGGAGGGGCTCGCTTCCCGACCGGAGGGGCTCGCTCCCGACTGGAGGGGCTCGCTCCCCGACCGTAGGCTCGCTCGCTCCCCGACCGTAGGCTTGCTCGCTCCCCGACCGGAGGCGCTCGCTCCCCGACCGGAGGGCTCGCTTCCCGACCGGAGGGGCTCGCTCCCCCGGCCGGGCGCTCGCTCCCCCGACTGGAGGGGCTCGCTTCCCGACCGGAGGGCTCGCTTCCCGACCGGAGGCTCGCTTCCCGACCGTGGCGCTCGCTCCCGACCGTAGGCTCGCTCGCTTCCCGACTGGAGGGGCTCGCTCGCTTCCCGACTGGAGGGGCTCGCTCCCCGACCGTAGGCTCGCTCGCTTCCCGACTGGAGGGGCTCGCTCGCTTCCCGACTGGAGGGGCTCGCTCCCCGACCGTAGGCTCGCTCGCTCCCCGACCGTAGGCTTGCTCGCTCCCCGACCGGAGGCGCTCGCTCCCCGACCGGAGGGGCTCGCTTCCCGACCGGAGGGCTCGCTTCCCGACCGGAGGGCTCGCTCCCCCGACCGGCGCTCGCTCCCGACTGGAGGGGCTCGCTTCCCGGCCGGAGGGCTCGCTTCCCGACCGGAGGGGCTCGCTTCCCGACCGGAGGCTCGCTTCCCGACCGTAGGCGCTCGCTTCCCGACCGGAGGCTCTCTTCCCGACCGTAGGCGCTCGCTTCCCGAGCGGAGGCGCTCGCTTCCCGACCGGGCGGCTTCCCGACCGGGCGCTCGCTTCCCGACCGTAGGCTCGCTTCCCGACCGGAGGGCTCGCTCCCCCGGCCGGGCTCGCTTCCGGCCGGGCGCTCGCTTCCCGACCGTAGGCTCGCTTCCCGACCGGAGGGGCTCGCTCCCCGACCGGCTCGCTCGCCTACAGCACCCGCTCTCCACTGCAGCTTTGCCGCCACACACACAAGCACCGGCCAAACAGCGACACGTTTTCACCGGAGGAAGAGGTAAACACTTAGAAATAACACTCGGGATGCCTTCTATTACTATATCTAGATAAGTGTACCAGTACTTATCTGAACTAACGACATGATCACTGTCACTAGATCGAAAGAAAATGTTGACGTTCACTCGGTGCTATTCACTGACAGTAAAAAGTAAAGTCATTGTATGCACTGCTGCGTTGCTAAAATAAAGGAGATAAATGAAGGAGACTTCCCCACAATCTTGACAATTCCTCATTTGCCCTCTCACGTCTGGTAGGTTGGTAATTATTCGGCTGCTGGCCTTTCCTCCTCTTCCTCCTCCCAGTCAGTCTCCGTAGTTCTAGTGCTAGGCTGAGACTTAACTCCCCACGATGACGTCATCGCCGAATTCACTTCATAAACCCGCAAACACCAAAAATGACCAAAAACTAACTTTTAACACTATTTGGAGACATTTTTAAAAATGATATACATATCTTGAGTGTTTTTTGTACCCAATAATCAACAGTGGTGGTTAACTTGCAACATGGGCTTTAAACCAGCACATGTCAAGGCCCGTCTTGAGTTTGCCAATGACCATTTGGATGATCCAGAGGAGTCATGGGAGAAGGTCATGTGGTCAGATGAGACCAAAATAGAACTTTTTGGTCATAATTCCACTAACCGTGTTTGGAGGAAGAAGAATGATGAGTACCATCCCAAGAACACCATCCCTACTGTGAAGCATGGGGGGTAGCATCATGCTTTGGGGTTTTTTTTCTGCACATGGGACAGGGCGACTGCACTGTATTGGAGATTTTGGGGAACAACCTCCTTCCCTCAGTTAGAGCATTGAAGATGGGTCGAGGCTGGGTCTTCCAACATGACAATGACCCGAAACACACAGCCAGGAGAACCAAGGAGGGGCTCTGGAAGAAGCAGATCAAGGTTCTGGGGGGGCCTAGCCAGTCTCCAGACCTAAACTCAATAGAGAATCTTTGGAGGGAGCTCAAACTCCGTGTTTCTCAGCGACAGCCCAGAAACCTGATGATCTAGAGAAGATCTGTGTGGAGGAGTGGGATATATGTGTATATGTGTATATGTTTTGTATATGTGTGTATGTGTGTATATGTGTGATATATGTGTGTATATGTTTGTGTGTATGTAACTAGCATGTTAGTTAGCAGTAATTAGCCTGCGTCTATGTCATTGTTAACTAGCATGTTAGTTAATACTTAGTACTTAAAAGTACTTTCAGACCCTTTGGCTCATTATACATCTCACCAAAGAATCAGGACTTCTACTGAGCAGACTCCTCTTGTCTGTCACTGCACACACACATAGAAACATGTACACAGACACACACACACACACACAGAAACATGTACACAGACACACACACACACACACACAGAAACATGTACACAGACACACACACACACACACACACACACATACACACACACACATATGCATACACAGACACACACACACACACACACACACACACACAGAAACATGTACACACACACATGCATACACAGACACACACACACACACACAGAAACATGTACACAGACACACACACACACACACAGAAACATGTACACACACACACATGCATACACAGACACACACACATGCATACACACACACACAGAAACATGTACACAGACACACACACACACACACACACACACACACACACACAAACATGTACACACACATGCATACACAGACACACACACATACACACACACACACACACATGCATACACAGACACACACACACACACACACACACACACACACACACACACACAAACATGTACACACACACACATGCATACACAGACACACACACATGCATACACACACACAGAAACATGTACACAGACACACACACACACACACACACACACAGAAACATGTACACACACACACATGCATACACAGACACACACACATGCATACACACACACACAGAAACATGTACACAGACACACACACACACACACACAGAAACATGTACACACACACACATGCATACACACACACACAGAAACATGTACACAGACACACACACACACACACACACACACACAGAAACATGTACACACACACACATGCATACACACACACAGAAACATGTACACAGACACACACACACACACACACACAGAAACATGTACACACACACACATGCATACACAGACACACACACATGCATACACACACACACAGAAACATGTACACAGACACACACACACACACAGAAACATGTACACACACACACATGCATACACACACACACACAGAAACACAGACACACACACACACACACACACACACAAACATGTACACAGACACACACACACACACACACACAGAAACATGTACACACACACACACATGCATACACAGACACACACACATGCATACACACACACACAGAAACATGTACACAGACACACATACACACACACACAGAAACATGTACACACACACACACACACACACACACAGAAACATGTACACACACACACATGCATACACAGACACACACACATGCATACACACACACACACATGCATACACAGACACACAGAGACATAGACACACACACATGCATACACACACACACATGCATACACATACACACACACACAGAAACATGTACACACACACACACACACAGATGCCCACACACATGCACATGCACACACACCTACACATACAAGCAGACATACACATGCACACACATGTATATATCCTCCAAAAATATACCCACTTAACTCACCTTCCCCCCCCCCCTTCCTGTTGCTATTGTCCTAATACTCTCTAAACCAGTTAACAGCCGGCAGAACTCCAGCGAGCTGATAGACTGACAGCTTTATGACAAAAGGCACCCCCCCCCTTACACCGCTAATATCTACTGTCAGCCCGGACGCATCTAAAACGCCGCTAATGCGCCACCACCTCTGCCGCCGTGCCCCCCCAAACCCCCCTCCCCAACAGAGGGATATGAATACTCTGAACATATAACAATGCTATAAAAAAAAATCTCCTCCTCTCTCTTTCTCTCTCTCTGTAATAGCGAAACATATTTAGTCTGACAAAAGGAGCTCTCTATGTGACGAGATGTTCAATCTTCCCAGGTGTCAGTGCCTTCACACGGGGTGGTGGGTGGGGGTTTGGGGGTGGGGGGTGGGTGGGGGTTTGGGGGTGGTGGGTGGTGGGTGGGGGTTTGGGGGGTGGGTGGGTGGGTGGAGGGTGCCAGACGGAGACACGTCCAAACCCCAGAAGTGCATCCTAAGTAGGCGGCGTGTTGCAGACAGAGCCGAGCGATCAGGATCGTGATAGCAGCATGATGATGATGATGATGATGATGATGATGATGATGATGATGATGATGATGATGATGATGATAATAGGCGCTGCTATTTGGCCTTGATGGGACACTGTTTTTTTGGGGGGTTTGGGGGGTTGCAGCCGCCACGCACACAGTTTGTGTCGCTGCTTCCTCTGTTTGGCTGCATCTCTAAGAGCATGGGAAACAAAAGGAGGTGTTTTATTGTGGCGGG
>JAEKDQ010000715.1:0-2500 GCA_026937815.1 Etheostoma perlongum | reverse complement strand
GGAACCGGATCAGAGGACACGCAGAAACCAGATCAGAGGACATTCAGAAACCAGATCAGAGGACATTCAGGAACCAGATCAGAGGACATTCAGGAACCGGATCAGAGGACATTCAGAAACCAGATCAAAGGACATTCAGGAACCGGATCAGAGGACACTCCGAAACCAGATCTCACTCAAAACACCATGGAGAGTTTTTTCCAAGTATGAAGCTCCAGAGACACAAAATAACCCCTAAAATATTATTTTTTTCATAATATGGGCCCTTTAAATATTCTTTCAGACTGGATAATAAAGGAAAGTTTATCTGTCATTTTTTCGTTTTTTATGAATGTACACAGGCTGCAGACGTCTCCTCAGAGGAGATATGAAGATAAATAAGAATAAAATAGAAAAGGGGATTTCTGTCCTTCAACCTCCATCTGTTCTCATGGGGACTGTTATTACTCATCTTCATCTGACTCTTCACTACATCTCAGCATTATACAGACTGTCTGTTCATGTATATTATTATTATTTATTATTATTATTATTATTACCATATCACTTTCAGATATCCTTTTATTACCTCGTGGTGGGACAATGTCCCTCTCCTGTGTCTTTATAACCTTTTCTAATTGTACTCTCTATTCTTTTTTATTGTAGATTTCTTATTTTGTACTTGATGCATCTGCTGTTTTACTGTAAAGTGCTACATAAATACATATTTTGCTTGATTGTTCTTGTATTATTTTGCTTCCTTTCTTAATGTTTCTTCTTGTTTTATACTCTAAATGTCATGCTGTCTATTGTCTTTTTTTACTGTATAACTCCAACTAATGGAAGCAGATGGGAACTAGCCCTCGGGCTGCAATCTGGCACATAGTCCTGAATTAATAAATAAAAATAAAACGTTGTAATGCCTTCTTTATCAGCCGATTACTTCTGCATCCTGGATTATATTTGAATATTGAGTGCGTTGTCTTGCACGCGTGTGCTTTTCTTTTGCCAGATTTGCAAATGAGAACCTGTTCTCAACGGATGAATAACAGTAAGTAAAAATATCTGCGAGCCTGTTAGTCAGCTGTAAGTAACTCAGTCACAGAAAGACTCTTTATATATCCACGAGCTGCATGTAGAAGGAGCTCAGTGTTTAACAGGAAGTGGAGGAAATGCACCGAGGAAAGAGCGAGCAGCCTTATTTTATCTGTGTTACTCAGACTGCTGCAGCGTCATGTTACCGGCTTATTTTCACACAGAGGACTGTGCATCGGGTCCGAAATCCTTTTACTCGCTTTAATCGCGTTAGAAAGGCATCTCTGCACAGGCGGCATGGACAGGAGGAACGATCACAGACACAAATAACGTATTTAAGGTGCACGCGGGCGTGGGATTATTGTATTTAGTGGGATTTGAAACGGAAGCCTTTAAGTACTCGATTACAGACGGATCGCAGATTTGGTTTTCTCTTTTTATCTCTCTCGCTCCGTCTCCATCGCTCTGGTCTCTCCACCTCCCGCCTCCCAGCAGTCGTCACTCAACAGTCGACAAACACACAAACACACACACACACACACACACACACACACAAACAAACACACACAAACACACACAAACACAAACAAACACACACAAACACACACAAACACACACATATAATTTCTTGCGCTACATCATCCCTGTCTGTCTGGGTCTTTGTGCAAAAATCTTTTTCTCTTTCTCTCTCTCTCTCTCTCTCTCTCCCTCTATCTCTCCCTCTCTCTCTCTCTCTCTTTCTCTCTCTCTCTCTCTCTCTTTCTCTCTGTGTCTCTCGCTTGTTGAAACAATAGCATGTTGTCTAAACAGACGCACAGCATGAGTGTGTTTATTGGGTGTTACAGTTTGTGTGTGTGTCTGTGTGTCTTTGTGTCTGTGTGTGTGTGTGTGTGTGTGTGTGTGTGTGTGTGTGTGTGTGTGTTCTTTCCCAAGGCATCATGGGAAGAAAAAACGGAGACAAAAACTAGGGATGAGGGACAAGAGGGAGGAGAAAGAACACAAAACAAGAAAAGACGAGCTCACGGGGGGAAATGGTGATCTGTGAAAATTCACACACACACACACACACACACACACACACACACACACACACACATGTTACACACACACACACACACACAAACAACAGTGGCAAGATTTAATACAGCGTTGAGGGTATTGAGGGTGTGGAGGTGTGATTTGGGGGGAGTGGGAAACGCTGCCGCTCCCACCTCCTCCGCCGCCTCCGGTGAATTGGATCATCAACCACATCCCAAGACGCTCACACACACACACACACACACACACACACACACACACACACACACACACACACACACACACACACAGAGTTATTAGGTGGAGCAGGTACAGCTGGGACTCGGATTTAAAGACAACACCACCTGGCCTGATGGTAGTCTGACAGTGATTAACACACACACTCTCGCCGCACAAAGACACAAAGGCACAGATGCATGTATACACTTTCCCTTCACGTACACCCATC